>NDXB01022549.1:219854-236471 GCA_002631895.1 Agapornis roseicollis
CCCCCATGAAATGCTGGCATGGTGTAATGCACACACTGTGCAGGTGCAGCTTCGGCTGGTACCTGTGCAAAGCACTGGCACATGCTGCCGCATCAAGCATGATGTACCTGATGTGTGTGCATTGACTACAGAGGAGTTCAGAGCTATGCAGTGGCACTCCAGAGCTGTGTACAAAAGTCAGTTCTTTTCACTTCCTAAAGCACTTTCTTAACTTAATTGTTCTTACACAGTGGGATAAATATCCTTACCATCACATTCCTTCTTTTACCTATTCCTCATGATCCTGAAGATCACAGTTTCCTACTGATTTGTGAATACCCCCATGGAGAGGAATAATCCAATGTTACTTTAACAACATGAGTGTTTCTATTTGTCATTGCTAATGACAAAATATTTATGTCAAAGAAAGTTCACAGCTGATCACTTAGTTCTTATAATAAACACAGTCATTATGATTTACTCCATGGAGATATCTGGCAGCAATAGATGAGGCATAATGGGGCCAGTGAATGTGAGCAAGACATTGATACTAGCCTTCTCTCAAAAAGCTATATATAGAGCTATATGTTGTCATTGCTTCCACTACATTAAGGCAGACAAGGATCAGCCTCTTGCTGTCATGAGTTTCTTGGTTTGTTTTCAAGACCTAGAGGCTCAGCTTTGTCACTTGGCTGGGTTAGCTTCCCATGCACTAGGACTGGAAGCATCAGCACTGTGGTACCACTGTACCATAGTGGTAGATGAGCTCAGGCTTGGTGGTTGCTGTCCTTGTGAGGCAAAACTGCTTCAAGGGCTGAGCGGTTAATCAGCTCTGCATTGCTCTGTGCCATGAACCTATGAGCTGGCAAGAGCTGGCTCCCTGTTCCACACACTGTCACTTAACTGTCATGCCTGAGCTGCTTTGGCACTCTCTCCTTAACATGACCTTGCCCTAAGTTTAGTCCCTGGGGCAATAACCACATGTTCACTTCTTGGTGTTCCCCATTACTCAGTACAGCAAAAATAAACCTTGTAGTAAGCTTCCCTACTGGGTTTGGCTGGCTTCTGGTTTCTGGCTTTCCTAGCTTTTCTTGGCCTCTCCTGTCTGCTTTACAACCTGGCAGTAGCTGAATATGTTTATCAGCAGATCTTGGTGAGGTCTCATTCTGATTTTTAGTGAAAAAAAAAAAAATCTATTCTTCATTCTAGAGCAAGCCTGTAACAGTGCTGAGCACCCCTAGGTGAGCACCATGCCTTTGTACCTGCTAATAGCCAATCCCAAAGTGCTGGCATTTAAACATTTATTTTCTAGATTCCCCACTAACACCAGCAGCCCCAGCCCTACTTCTATGGAGGGTAAAACTCAATTGAATGTAATGGGAACAGATGAGTATTACGATGTCTACACTCATCAAGCAAAGCTCTCAAAGTGCTTTGAAAAGATGGATTAGTTAAGGCCAGGACAAACCTGTGGTATATGTATTATCCTCATCTTAAAGTGAAGAGTTGATCATTGTCAAGGTCAGTGAGGAGGACTGCTGGGAGGACCCTGGCTTTTCTCTGTTCCCAGTACATTTTCATGGTGTAGGTGAGCTTCTACTGGCCCCAGCCTGCTGCCTCCACTGAGACAGTGCAGAGGGAAAGGTGCTGGCAGCCCTCTGACAGATTACCCAAGGGGAATGGATGAACCTGTGCTCCTTGTTTCAGCACAAGCATTCCTACTTAAATGAGCCTAGCCTGCATGGGAAGGTTCTGGGAAATGTTGTCATGTTTGAGGAATGAGTAGTTGAAGTAAGATGGCAAGGTTTCCACTGGTAGATCTAAAAACAGAAGGTATTTACTGCAGTGTGTTCAGTGCACTCTGTTGCAGTTCTGACTGCAGGGAGGGGATGTTGTTAAGCTGATTTGAATAGCAAGAGAATACTTATGCTGGATGTATAGAATTATGTCAATGTATAGAATGTATTGTCAAATGATAAATTATAATACGTATGCAACACAGTATATATTAACATGTGTGCACATATACTACATTAAAATTGCCCTCCCTTACGAGAATTCCTTTGTACCAAAATTAACCTGCATAAGGAAGGTATTCAATTTCAATTAAAACCTAATCCTAGCAACCAGCTCCACTTTCAGCACAGCAAGTGTAATGAACAATTCAAACATTACTCAGCATTAGCATCTCCTCAGACAAACTGATTCCCACTTTTGATAGGAACAGTATTTGTGTGAATAAGGGCCAGAGAATGGGGGTTTTTGGTTTTGTGGGAACTCTCTTCAGCCTGGCCACAAAGAGGTACTGATGTTCTTAGGAATGTTTTCCCTTTCCCCATTCACAAGTCTCTCCTAGACACGTCATGATTCCTGTGAGTGGTTTAGCTGAGCATTGCAGATACTCTGGTCCAACGATGTGGATCATCAGTCCAATGGCTGTGGATGTTTTGTGACTCTTCTCCTGAGGTGCTGCCACTGCAGTATGGGGAAGGTGGCCTTAACTCAGTGCTCTCCATCTCTGCTGTGTCAGAAACCCAGGTTTGGACAGGAGAAATCCATAGTAAAGCAAAACCTGGAGTACTTGTTGATACCTGAATCTTGTATTGACAACATTCATCAGGCATCCATCAAATCTGGTTAAAACCTATGTCACTAATGAAAGCTGGATGAACAGGTCAAAACAAGTGGAAGGGGCAGTTCATTTTTTCTGCAATGCATAATCAGTTCCAACTATTATGAGTTGAACTTGGTGCTGTTTGGACTAGGATTCATGCAGAGCCTCTAGCCAAAAGCACAGATTAGTTTTGTTTTATTTGAGTCTGTTTGCTCTTGCTTGGTTTTTGAACAAAATGGAGTTATAATTCTCATTTGCAATGCTTAAACAGCATAAACACCAGAAATGTGCTTTCATTGGTACTGATGAAGAAAACATGACTGTACTTCCCAGATTTTATTTTAAATTTAAGGTTCCTTGAGGGTATTTATTAAAAAGAAAACAATTCTTTTTGCTAGAAGAATTGTGAGTGAAGTGAGCGGAGACATCTGTCATTTTCTTAATACTTGAAAGTGTTTGTAGAGGGAAAGAACTGCACTAAGTATACTTTCTATGACAAGAAACCTCTGCCATGTGCCAGGTATGCTTTGCTTGGCTGGTTTCAATAGGGTCTGACGGTAGCATAAACTGGGAATGGAAACATGTTGTGGCACAGAGCACCAGAAGCAGCAACTTGCTTCCTTGAGGATGCTTTTATATGACTAAGTCCAGTCTTCTGTTCTCATTTTCTGCAGCAATTCAGCATCTGCCCATCCCTGGCTTTCTCCACCCTAGCATCCAAGTGTGTCATAGTGTGTTTGCTCTTCCAGTTGTCTTGTGAAGGAGAGCAGCACAGTTATCCCAGTTTACTTGGACAGGGTACAGAGGGACTAACTGGCTTCTCAGAGCCTGTGATGGAGCAAGGAATTAAGCCATAATCTGCCCCTAATCCCTGGACCACTTTCTTTGGTGCAGCTGGATTCCAGCCATGAGGATTCAAAAGGCAGCTGTAATACACTTCCCTGAAACTGCCTAGGAATTAATCTCAGATTGGGTTTCCTCATATTTGTTGGAATTTTGTGTGTATTTGGCACATTCTCAGCTCTGAAAAACTTCTTTCACATGGCTGTAATTTTTGTTCATTTCAAAATATCCATCTATTTCTCAGCACACTTAATTTCTTTTGTATCACATGCTTAACTGTACTGACCAGACATTAAACAACCCCTTTGTTTCTTGTAATTAGAGCATTTAACCACTTCCACTATGAGCAATTACTGTAACATCCTTGTAGTTCTCCATATCTGCCCATTCTTAAAAACTATGGGTTCATCGACTGTCAGGATAGGAAAGGAGTGTAACTCGAACTTACTTTCTGAGGTGATGTTTGCTGTCTGTTGTCAAAAGAACCCAGCTTCTCTGGTGGAATAGGGAGCTTTTACTCTTTGTTTGCTTACTTGTGAATTTCTGGTAAATGTGTTCTTCATAGCATGAAAGTTCAATCTCTTTAGAAAAGGAGAACAACCCAAAAGTGGTGTTTTCTCTCCTGTCAATGTGCCAGAAGTTTTATTAATAATACATAATAATTATACATCGTGTTTCTTAGCTTCTTTCATCTGAGGATCTTAAAGTGGTTCACAGGCATTAATTAAGTAATTCTCATGACTGCCTGGTGCAGTAACTATTACTATCAATTAAATATGGCAATGTAGAAGAAATAGTAAATAAGAGAGTCTCCCAGAGACAGGCAAGAGCAAACCTGGCCTAGAAAGGGTAAAGCAAGCTGGAAAACCATCATTTTATTGTTGTGTTCTGTGTAAGTGAATCTACCAGTCTGCCTGTCAACAAATGGGGGCTATCCTACATCTGAAGTTGACTGGTGTTGAACAGGAGACCAACATAGGAGACAACCTCTGCTGGCAAGAAGAAGGTTGTGACTGGCAGCACTTAGGACTGGGTTTGTTCTCAAAGAATAGCTTTTGTTAGGGTAGACTAGAGGTGAAAGATACTAATATTTGGGCATTAAATACCCCCTCACTTTACAGTTGTACCTCTTGTCAGCAAGATGAATTGAACTTAGGTTAGTCAACACACAGTTATTCTTACACTCTAATCTTCCCCAGGTAAGAATGTGATAGATCTAAAGGTCTTTTCCAACCCTAACTATTCTATGATCTCAGCAGGTTTTGCAGCACTTAGCAGAGAAAAGCTATGCCTTGCAAATGTGTTACCTGTTATTATGAGGAAGCCAGGCTCACACAACAGCAGCTTTGGTTTGCAGTATTAAGTACCCACCAGTTTTTCCAGTGTATGAAGATTATGGCAGTGTTGGGAGGGAATACATGGAGGTGGCTCAGTCCAATTTCTCAGGAGTTCTGAAGAGCCTCTGGAACTATGAGAGCTCTCAAATGTGTTCTGCTTTCTGGAGGAGATGCCAAATGGCATGACTGGCACTTATGTTTTGCTCACTTTGACAGAGTTGTGGGTTTGGCAGCTAACTCCAGGTATGCTGGGTCCTACTTATTGTTATTTTGATCCTTAAGGTAGATTTGGAGCAGATGAGGTTTAGCACGTGAAGGCTGATTAATTCACACTGGTCTGGTGCCTGATATCACTCTGCCTTTGCTGAAGCACATCTTGTCGAAGGCAGCTTCTCAGGAACAAGAACCTCAAACTTCACACATCCTTCATGTTCCTGAAGGTGACTGCAGACCCAACACTCACTGTATGTGTTTTGACCTCACATTTGTATATATGGCTTAGCATGACAGGACACTTTGGGGGCTGTCCTGATAAAGTGGTATCTCCACCAAACATAAGATGTGCTGCATTCTAGATCACATCAGGTGTTGTAGTTCATTTTGCTAATTGACATGTTTGTGCTCTCTCTGTTTGTGTTTACACACAATGTTATTCTATAGGAGTAACTTGAGACTTCCAGCAATCCCAGGGAATGGTCTCATCTAACACCTGCAACCCTGGCTAAAACCAGCCTTAGTGTATGCAATCTATCTACTGATATAGGAGATTTCCATTGGGTCCCACTGCAGTGACAGCTGGCTTCTCTTTTCTCTCTTCTGAACACTGGGGCAGGTATAAATTCCATTGGTTTTGCATGTCCAATAAGCTAAAGGACAAATTTGCTGAAGTTTCTGGTTATGAATGAATAACCATGAATGAAAACCACTTGACTTAGTAGTTATTTTAAAAGATGCTCTTAAAAGCTTCTTGTAAAGTGGCTGTGAAATACTTCTTGGTTTGCACAGTCTTCTAGACAGCTTGCTTCATGGTGCAGATTACTTGGGCATGGCAATGCCTCTTCCTGAAGTTACAGATGTAATTCATTTCATTCATAAACTCTTTGTAGGAAGTGCCTTCTTTTTGTTGGGTGCTTATATAGCACTAAGTGCAAGACTGGCCTGGCTCACAGCTTGTATATGCTACCCCAAACCAAGTAATAAAGATTTTTACAGAGAAAACAAAAGCCAATGTAAAAAGATATGGGGTTAGTTTCTATGATTACTAATCATGGAAACAAACTGGCCTGTTTCTTGAGGAGGAATGGCAGAAGGATGGTGTGCCTCTTCCTGCTCTTCAACTGTGCTGCTCACTTCATCATCACTTGGTTGCCAGAACTGGGATCCTGGTTTCCAGCAGAACCCTGAGCTGTGCAAAGCACTGAGGGATTAAAGGACCAATTTGGTCGTCCTCATCTAGTACAGATGCAACGATTTCCAAAACAGTAAGTGGAGAGAAAGTTAGTGCTTTGACTGTCCCTGCTTAATTCACCTAAGCTGGTTCCATCACAGGTTTTGTTGCTATAAACTAATCCTAAAACAGCTGGGAAGCATTCCCCAGGTGCTCCATGCCAGTAACTTGAATGCATTACTGATACTTTCCACACAGACGCAATCTTTGGTGTTGATTTGTGCAGAGGAAGGATGAACAGTTAGGTGGTTCACACAGTTGCTGTGATTTAGCATGCAAATTGGGTAGCTGGAATACGCAAATGTATCTTGCAGTTTATACAAGCAATTACTTAATCTCTGTGTGTAAAAACAGGATAATTGTGTGCAAATTAGACCTATCATTGCATACAGTGCAGTTGTGTGTTTAAATGGTCAGTAAATCAGATCCTTTCTATCAGTAATTAATGACTTCATATCCTAAGGGAAACTAAGTACTACATAGCTTCCTAATTTTATTCTTGTTTCCTTTTCCACCAGGTCCTGAAACAGGTCAAATTTCTGCTGTCATTTCATCCTTTGTTCCCTTCATTATCACCTACCTGCTGGAATATTTTTTTTCCTTAGTGTTTTTTGGGGGGAATAAGCCATAAACACTGTTAATAATCTCCCTTTTCCTGCTCGCAGAACCCTTTGTATCGGAAGTACGTTACAACCCTCTCTTTAAAAGCCTGTTTCTTTCAGTAAGTGTCCTTCACCACTGACCTCCTTGCTGCAGTCTTTCCTGAAGTGTTTCTGGTGAGTCCAGTGAGTCAAAATATAGCTCTGTGTTCATTGTACTGCTCTGGTTTGTCATCCTTCTAGGCAGCAGGATGAAACCCCAAGTTGAGACAGTCTGTTGGGCAGTGGTGTGGCTGATATTGGCAGAGCAGGGGTTATGGCTTTGCTGTGTGTTTTCTGCACAAACTCCAAAAGGTGCTTTTTCTCTCTTGCACCTCTGCCCAACATTGGCAGAGGATGGAAAATCTCTCTGCTTTTCCCATGCTTGTCTTGGTAGGGCATAAGTTCTTTGGGCATCACTTCTTTGTTCTGTACTTGTACACTGAAACCCTAATTCAAGGGGCAAAACAAACACAGTCTGTCTTTTTACTGCCCTTCTGGCACAGCATCATCATTTCTGCTTGTGTTTTTCAGAAGAAATGCAGATAAAGCTTCGTTTAGTCAGCTGTCACCCTTTTGATTTAGTATCTTAGGTGGTCAGCAGCTAATGATTAATCTCAAATGTCACCTCTTTTCCTTTCATACTGACTTCTTTAAGCTGTTGGGAGCTTACATTTCAGTACATTTTAAGTAAAGCAATGATGCCCTGTGCCAAAGAACAGAGCCAGTGTGGCAAAGCTCCAGCCTTTGCACCTGTTCTGGTTTGCTTTTTCTGTGAAGTGCTATATAATTGTCTTCTTCATCAGCAGCCTGCTGAATTCTGGGGTGTGAGGGATTAAAAATCTAATGAATATGGATCATTTCAAATATTTTCCACTGGGAACCAGTAGGAATGGAGATCTTTGGAACTGTATGTTCGTATAATAACAAGGAATGGAAGATGCCTTCCCCTGGCCTTTTTCAAAGTTATCTCTTAAGAGTGAGTATCAGAACAGACAGATGATCCTCCTGCTCTGCCTAGGGCATACATGATGCTTTGATCCAGCTGACCCTCTGGCTGGATATGGCTAGAGGCAAAATGAAAACCTTGCTAAGAGTGGAAAACTTTAGCACACACACGTAACTTTCAGCATATGAGTAGCCTCCTTGAAGTCAACAAGTCTTAATCATCTGCTTAACATAAAGCATGCAATAAAAAGGGAGCGAGTTATGGTACAATTAAAGGACTCACTTCGCTAAGGGTGCCAGGAGTGTGTGCTTGCTGTGCCTTTATGAAATAAGGACATTTTTCTCCTCCTGTTAAAATTCTTCAATGCTTAAGGTTAAGGTGTCATCTGCAACATCCAAGAGGCCTGGAGAGGTTGTTTCTGGGGGAACAGATGTTCAACAATCTGTATTTTTGATTTTTTTTTTTGTCAGTTTGGATGCTTTCTTGCTTCTACTTGCAGAAATTGCATCATTCACATCTGCAGGAAAGGCTGTTATTTGCCCTGGTCAGTCTTCATAGTGGTCTTCCCTAGGGGATCACAAGAGTGCTCTGTAGGAACCTGTTTAAGCCCTCTTTGCAGGCAGGGAAACTGAGGCACACTAAGACACTAGCAGCTTTCCAACCACAAGGTCAGGTTTGAGCCACAGGCAAGTGTTTCCCACACCAAGTCAGCCGTGCAGGCAATGTATGGCTGGTGCCTATCAGATGTGTGCTGTGGCCCCTTGGCTATGGCTCACAGCAGGCACATTTGTGGTTGACCCCCTCAGCTGATACACTAGGCTGTGAAGTGAATCAGGCACATGAGTGAAGCTAATCAGGCATATAAGGAAAGCACCTCATGAGCCTGAGCCTAGCATCTTATGTGACCATTAAAGTCTCATCTGCTTTTTTTGTGGCTATGACTGTGACAGTACTGGGTGCAGGAGCTGTAAGATATGGCTGAAATGGGGAAGGGAATCTGTATTTCTCTCATTCAACCATCTAATGTCTCCAATTGCACATTCAGATCAAGTCCTTTCACCTCCCTGGTGAAAGCAACACTAGGATTCTCTCCTGCCAGCATTGCAGAGCCAGTCTCACTGCAAGAGTGTGGGACTAAGCAAGGAGAACTGATTTTTGACCTCATTTGCAAATATCCTCCCAAACTGCATAGCAAACCCCCTCTCAAAGCAGAAATCCATATGACAGCATCTCTCTCATGGGCCAGGTTTCTCACCAGCGTGAAGAAGGAGGATGCCCTTGCAGGTGTCTGGTTAGGTGTAGGGTGGCTTAAACCTGTCTGCTATTCTGAAGATTTTTGCAGGGAAAAACAAAGGGATGAAACTTTTACAGGAATTCTTAACCAGTTCCTGAAGTGGGGTCCTGCTGTAGGGGCAGCAGCTGAGTGGTTCCCCCAGGAAAACCCCCAGCCAGCACAAACAGATATTTCCCCTGCTTCAGAGAAGGTTGAGGTATTGCTTGCCAGATGATAAATCTCAGTCCTTTAACTGGCTGTGGAGGGATACAATTCCTCGCCAGGTGAAGAATCACATGGCCATGAAGTTTTCTAATATAAACAAGGCAGACATGGTCAGAATTCTGTTTGGACAGATTTATAGCCTGACTACGGAGCAGCAATCTTGGCTGGGCTTTATGCCACTGGTAATTAATATGCATCCTGGGCTCTGTTTTCCTTCTGGAGAGTGTACTCTTGCATGCTTGTGTTTTGGACTGTAAGCATGAGAGTGTGCTGCCTTCTGACAAAGAGACTTTCCTGGGGATTCTGTGTTGGAAAGCTTTGCCCTGCAGATTGCATGGAAGTGAAAGGTAGTGAATAGCCAAATTTGGGAGAGCAGCTTTTCCCAGTTTGCTTAAAGCCTCCAGGTAGCTGGCACTGAGTCTGTGCAGTGATTATCATAAAGAAGATTAATGTTTGCCATAGTTTCTGTCTACAATGAGATGAAGAGGTTGCTGGAGAAACCACATTTTGTCTGTTGACTTTTGACAGTGATTTCCAACTCTCTTCCAAGTCTGTGGGGTATATATGGGAAACAGTAGTGTCTAGGTGCAAGTGCTGACATCAAATCTTCGAACACTATTCCTCTGCTGCAAATTTATTTCAGTCTAATTCAACAAAGCATGTACATGTAAGGCTTCATTTTCAGTGTGTGCTTTCATAATGTGTGTATGTCTCTCCTGAAGAGGTTCAGTGCCATGGAACAGTTGGGTGTCTATTGAGACAATCTGGAGCACTTTGGTGACATGAGAGAGGCAAGGACGTCAGGGAGAGATTTATCACCCACAAACCCTCCTACTAATAGGAGTGTCTCCCATTTGGCCCATGAAGAGGCATCAGACCAGGTGAAGATAGATCCTGCTGCCTCAGTATTTACCTCCTGTCCTTAAGTGCTGGGTGAAGCCTTCAGCTTGTTTTCTCCTCTTGACAAGGAGACATCGGTGCCCTTCATTGTCCTCCTCTTCCAGATGTTTACACCCAGATGTGACATCAGGATTCACCACTCCTCTGAGCTGCCCAGTCTTGCCACTTTCCATCATTCACCCTCAGGTCATTGCTTCCTCATTCCTTTGCAACCTTTCCCTTGGAAAACTTAGAAAAATAATGAAGGAATTAAGGAAAATGGCAGGGAAGGGAGAGAAACTTCAAGTTATTCCAGGGGCCATGACCCCGGTAGTGGGTATGGGCATAGATTTTCAACTTTGACAGTCCCCTATGTATGAAATCCCTGCTCAGCATCATCCACTTTTGTAGCCAGAAACTACTCACAAGAATACAGTTTTTCATCTTGCATAGCAGCTGTTCTCTCTTCACTCTCCTTCTCACTTTCTGTAGGTATTTGGTCACAGTGCTTGTGTACAGAGGAGTTTTGGCATTGTGAGCCCTGTGAGTAGGGGTACGGTATAAAAGATGCCTCTAATTAATGACCACTGACCTAGTGCCATTCACAGCTATTCCTCATCAAGCAGGAGGAGAGGTGCTAAGCACATTAAAATCTGCCACCTTTTGGATTTGAATGTGAAACAAGCTCTGTTGTGTTTCTGGGTTATTTGTTTTATCATTAATGAGATTTCTCTGCACTTCTCTGTCTCTGTATGGTTTGGAAAGCACATCTTGGTAGGCCGGCAATCCTAGAATCATAGGTCTTAACAACAAAATCAATACAGTTTCATTAACTTAATGCTTGGTGTGCAATTATGTTATTTTCTCAACAGCAAGTAGCTGTATCAGCCCAGGCAGGGACAAAGGCTTAGCTGAAAGCTTGCTGAGGATTGCCTTGGCGTGGATGTTGGGCTGCTGGAAGCCAGAGCTTGGGTTTACAGTGCACCAGCTTTGTATTAACTTCCCACAGTGATATGCTTGTGTGTCCTATGTGTAAGACAGTTTACTCCCCAATTGCGTATTTGAAGCCATGGAGACTGTGGACAGCAAAGGCTACCTTGTGTTTGTGCTTGAGTTAGTCACTGAGGGTGGAATAAAAGCATTCTGCAGCAAATGATTCCATCACAGGTGCTCTGTGATTCTACCACACATTATCCGAAAATAATTCAGTCAAGTGGTGGTTTTACAACATATATATGAGCCAAATATCTTCTTTAAACAAGTAGATAAGGTAAAAGGACCTGGTTTTCTGATTAATGACTTAAGCTATACTGATCAAATGACAACCATTCTGAAAGGCTGGTTGGTTTGGGATTGTCTGATTAACTCCTTTTTGGGGTGGATGTTTTGAGGTTCTTTGAGTTCAGAAGTCAATAGTATAGCTGCATTAATGCCAAGGCATGTGGTTTGATCTGGTTGATACTTCCTGCTATTTATAGAGATCTCACATGGTTTATGAGCTTTCATGTGGGACAGCAAGATGCAAGCATGCTTTGGGATGCTCCAGAGTACTGTTCTGATGAGTAGCATTTCTTATGCTGGCAAAGACCTGAGAAAACTCTGCACTGATGTCTGCCTTCGTATCTTCATTCTCACAGAGCCATTCCCAGCCCTGCCTGGCACTGTTTGATCAAAGTCTTTAATTTGAGCTGTGTTGCAGAGGAGAAGCAACACAAGCTAGTGCTCTCCTTTACTTCCAGCAGAAGGTGTGAGCTGCTTCTGCCCCAGCTGTGCCCACAACTAGGTCTCCTCACCAGGGTTTTCAAAGCAGTAGATGTTCATTGTATAGTACCACACAGACTTTATGTGTATTTCTAAGCCTTTGGAAAGGTTCACTAAGTGTGGGCGGAGTGGCAGGTTATTTGCTATTTGAGGTGAACAATACACACTGCATTCGAAAGGACCTAACCAGTCTAATTATAGAGCTAACAGCTGTGTTATAATTGAGATTTTCAAGTGAATGCTTCCCCCACTGCTGGGGGAAGGATGTAAAAGTGCATAAACTATCAAATCTGCTGCTTTAAAATTTGTTTAATGGTACGAGATTTGTACAGAATAAGGTGTCCATATCAGCAGCAATAAGAATGGGGAAGGTCACAGGTAACCTGGAAATGTTACCTATGGGATACACTTCTAAATCTTTTCCCACTTCTCTCATGTTCCCTTCCCATTATTAACATTCAGAGAAGCTCCAGGGAAAGGAGTATTCTTAAATTTTCATACTCTCATATGTGCAAATCAGTCCTGGGCCTTGCACCATTAAAGAGATATTTGCAGTTATCAGGATGACGGATGGTAAAGGCTCCTGAGCTTTTCAGAGGAGAGCTACTCATTGACTGCTGAGTGAGAGGTTGTGCAGAAGGTTTAGCACTCAATAAATCCATCACAGGAGTACCAAGATATTATCACTTGGGTTTGGAATGTCCCAAAAGAGCTCAACTCCATGGCAATTTTGCATTATTTATATACTCTCAGCTGGATAATATGACTTACTAGAAATGGATCAGATAAACGGAGCTGTTTGAAGAGGGTCTGCCTCTCTTATTAGTATGTTTCTTCACTTTGCATTCAGCCAAAATAATTTTCCCCAGTGGCACCATTCATTCGTATGTTCAAAACACGGCCCCAAATGCAAACACCAATAAAACTCCATGTTTTTGTAATTAACAACCTTGGAAAGCACCATGTCAGGCAGGTAGATACTATCAGCACTTCAGAACAAAGTACACTTAGAACCAGGTGTAGCTATTTACCAAAAGCTTCCAGAAAGGCAGCAGTAAAACTGTTTGTTTTTCCAGCATATGTTGTGCACTCACCCCTATTTCTGTAGGTGGAGGGAGCCATCTATGAGATGGTAACAATACACAACTTAGACCAACACAGCTGTAAAATGATGCTAGATAAACAGTAGCCAAAGGAAACCTTCCTGGTTTACAGCTGTATCTTTTGTGTGAGGCAGAAAAGGTTACAGGGCAGGGTCTTATTTGAGGGGTGCACCGGGCAGTGTTACACAGAGGTCTGAATGCAGCTCTTAGTCAGAGAGGACACCAGCTTCTAAGGCAGGTGGGAACACAGCCAGATAGCTCCCATTGGAAGCTCTTTGTTGCATGGTGGGAGCAATGAAATCAGTCCTTTGAGATGAACTCAGCTTTCATAGAAACCAGCGAGGAGATGCAATTTGTGTTTTCCCTTCTGCAGTAATGTGCAGTGCAGAATAGAGAGCTGGAAATAGAGCAGGAGAGACACATCTGAGCCCGGGAACAGCTCTTTACCTTGGGAAAGCGTTGGTGGCCGACACCAACAAAAGGCAGGCAGAGGAAGCACTCGTGACTGGTGGGGGGAAATCAGGTGGAATTAGTTGTGTTGAGGGCAGGCTGCAGAGAGGCTGTGAGGCATAAACTGCATTGTGGACCTGGGGAGCCACCTGGATTGCATGGGGAAGGTCTCATGGCTTGGCACCTGCAGGGTTTTAGGTGCACTGAAGACATAGTCTGTCATGTAGACAAATATAACTCCCGAGCGGTTCCAAAGCAGTGGTATCTGCTGTTTCAGACCCAGGGACAATGGAAAAAACTCACTTTTCCTAAAATAACAGGCATGTCAAAGCTCAGATTTTATTTATTGGCCTTTTCAAAACTCCCTAAAATAATCCTTTTACAGAAGTATCGGCTGCCTCGTGCTTGGCTCTGGAGGCTCAGGAAGCATGTGAGACCCAGCATGGCCACTGCTGGTGTCACTGAGAGCAGGACATGAGATCTGGGCTCTTGAGTGTGTGCTTGTACAAAATTCACTGGTGTGTTTCCTAAAAGGACATGAGCTCTGTCTTGCGTCAGCCACGCACTTCTGACTGATGAACTGCTGCTTCTTTTACTTAAGCTCTGCCCTTGTTCTGACAAAGGATTTCTAGTAGCTTGGTTTTGATTACAAACAGCTTGGTAGGAAGCTCAACACAGATGTTAGTCTCCTGGTAATGCTGAATTCCACTGCAGTGGGGTATTTTTTCAGCCTGTCCATCAGACAGATAAAACAGGCTCCTTTTTTCCTCTGTTGTCAGATTTTTCAAAGGCTTTTTCAAAGCAGGTGCATAAATTATAACAAAACTGAAGTCAGAGGAAAACTCTTAAGTCTGCACCCTGCTGAGAGGGATTATGGGGAGTGGAAAGTATGAGTCATGACATGGCTACTTCTTTTAGACAGTGTTAATACGGCTCCAGGCAGAGCAGGGGAGAGTCCTCTGGAGGGGCAGCTTGTTCTCGCTTCTTTAAAACACATTTCCAGCCCTGCAAACCTGATCAGAGTTTATAAAAAACACCCAAAACCAATCCACAACCAAAACCCAACCCACCAAGACAAAATGGAAAGGGGTTGCTAAGATGTACTTATCATTTGATTTATCCATAAAGTCCAATTTCTTGGCTCGATTTACAAGTATTTCAGTACTAAACCCAGCAATGTTTAACTCTAGTTTGGCAGTTCAGCCACTGCACTCAGGGATTTATCCTGGCTGCCCTTTATCTCCTGCAGACACACTTACACATAGAGCCATGGATTAAATGCCCTTGGCTAAAACTTTGCTTTTGATTCTCTCATCTGTGTGTCCCATGGCAGCCAGGGAAGCAGTCAGTGCTTGGCCTGGGGTAAGATCTGCTCTTCTGGACCCCCTTTCTGGACTTTGTGCTCAATATTCCTCCCCTTGCACAAACTGAGCTTTATAAATGTTAACGGAGAGGCTAAAGGAGCTATGTACGTCAGCTCCCATGATACTGAAGTGCTGTGTCTGGGGTTGCCTTTGTCTGCCTCAGCCAAGGGAAGCAGGGGATGTCTGACACTGGGCACCCCCCACCGAACAATGCAGCCACCTCCGTGAAATTGGAAACATTCACTATGAAATTGGCTTCTTTCTGTTCTGCTCCCCTGCAATCCCCTTCTTCAGTCTCTGCCAGTCAATGGGCTGTTTCCCACTGGGAATTTGTGGGATCCTGGCTTGCAAAGCCTTGAATTTCATAGCTCCTTGGCAGTGGAAACGCAGAACATGACAAAGGTCACTCAAAACTGAGGCAGGGAAGGGTTTGCTTTCCTACCAGCTCAGGGGGATTTTAAACCTGGCTCCCCAGTGGGAAGCATATTTGGTTCCATGTGTGCACTGACCAGAAGTGACCAATGCACCCAGACGAATTTGTGCTAGGAAACAGCTGAAACCACCATTTTTGCAAAAGGTTCACTGTGATCTGCTTAATTTTTAGATGTTTTAATTAGAAGTGAGCATAATTCTGGATAGGATAGCCTTGCTCAGCAGTGTCCTTGTGAGCATGCGTTTTGGGTTTCATCATTTTTGGGTGTTTCTTAAAGCACAGATGGTGCCTTCAGTTGACAAAGCTACATGCTGCACCAGAAAGATGTCTGTAGGTCTGTAGACCTGTAGCCCTGGAAGTCCCCTCAAAGTTGGAAGGAGAATCTTGATTCTCCATCCTTCAGCAGCAGTGTCAGAGTTAGGGTTGGCCTTGTGTTATCCTGGTTAAAAAAAACCAGGATTGCAACCCGAGTTCATTGGTTACTGTGTGGTAAGTGAGCTTCAGGTGAGGGGGTGCTTGTGGCACTACCAGCGTGCTGGCATCAGTCTGGAGCTTCCATCCCTCTCAGGAAAGCTCTTTGAAGAGGCAGAGAATAAAAAATCCCAAGTCTGTGCTTCTGAAGGTTTCTAAGGGAGCAAGGTTAATAAGGGCTGCCTTAGTCTCCAGTTACATAAAGGCAGGTTACATGGAAATGAGAAAACAAGGCTTGTAGGGTTTGTATTTTTTCCAGCTAAGCAGACACAAGAGATGGATTAAACTGAGGAATGTCTTGTTCTTCAGTTTATTCTCAAAATACAACACATAACCAGAGGGATATGAGGTTTTGGTTAAGTTTATGACACTATCTTTGTTAGATCCATTTCTGATGATTCACTTCTCACAATAAGAACCTCAGTTGAGAAACAGACTGTCATGGCTCCTCCACCACCCTTTGCTCTGCCCAGCAGAAGTTTCTCTGATGATAGCTGCAACATCCATCATAACCTGCACAAACTCTCCTGCGGTGCTGAGCAGGTGCCCTGCCACCTCTGACTCCCTTGGGGATCACTCTCAATGAAGGTGATCCACTTTGGATCGCTGTTTGAGCACTCTTGGATTCCAGTTCTGCATTGAGGAGTGAGATGGTTTGGTCTAATATTGTTTTCCATCCCCTCAGCCACCTGATTGACTGTGTCACCACAGATGGCAGCGAGGGGTAATCACCCTTAGAGGAGAAATGTTCTCTGTGCAGCAGCAGCTTTGTTGGCTTGACACAAGTAGAAGATTAAAGTGTTGTAACTGAAACTATGGGGGGGGGGGGGGGGGGGGGGGGGGTAAAGAAA
>NDXB01022549.1:246602-339025 GCA_002631895.1 Agapornis roseicollis
GGGGGGGGGGGGGGGGGGGTGTCAATAAGAGCTGACCCTTTGGTTTTATGCCTCTAAAGGATGCTCTTTTCCTCCTGTATGCATCTGCTCACTGCATCTGGTACAGCTTGAGGCAAGGAGCTCCAGGCAAATGCTTGATGAATTTTCATCAACTGGGGCAAGAGGAAAATGAAAGCTCAAGAAGCAGAGTCAGGGAGGGAAAGAAATCAGGAGGGGGGCATCCTGAGGGACTTACTCCAGAAAGGTTTAAAATGAGGAGTTAGGGGGATTAAATCTTGGCTGATGCATGCCTGGAGCTATAGGAAAGGAAGCTTCTCTCCTGTTTCTTTTCAGGGAACCAAGGCTGTTCATTCTGCATAAATAAGTAGGATTTCATCAGAGAAATGCCTGTGTCCTTTGTCAATTTTTCCTATTAATTGGGTCATCCAGTGGGGCCCCAAACTTTGATCCAGATCAAACAGGGATAAGTCTGGCTATCAGAAGTAGGAGCCAGTTTAAAAGGAGTAGGCTGTAGGCTGGTATCGCTGTTGAATCTGGTGGAGGAAATGACCAAGCCATGCACACAGCCCAGGACCTTAGGCCAAAAGACTTTAAACGAAGGCTTAAAACAAGAGGCGGAGATCTTGCAAAAGGAATTAAAGTAGATCTAAGGCAGCTAGAGGCTTTGCACAAAGAATTAAAATAAGATTAGAGCTAACTAATAAAGAGCGTAGGCTTCAAAAAAAGTAGTTAAAGGAGCATCTGAAAGATTCCTAGAGAGGCCGAAAGATGCCTTGGAGGCAGAGATGGAGTTTATGCTGGGGAGGGGAGCACAAAGCATCCCAGCAGGCAGTGGAGCACAGATGCAGTTGTGCCAGCACTCCCTTGGGACTGGAGAGTCAAGAGACTTTGGGCCATCACAGATCTTGCCAACCAAGTGTGAAGGAGCCTAAAAAGCACCTACAAATGAGAAAGAAAATAGGCCAATAGAAATCAGACCTTGGCTGAAAATGAGCCCAGAAAAGGTCTAACTCCAGGCCAGGGTTTTGTTGCAGTTTTCTTTACTGTCAACTCTCAGAGGCCTTGAGAAGAGATTATGCTATCTCCATTCAAGCAGTCCTTGAGGAAAAAGACTTCTGAGGGAGACTTATTGCTCAGTTGAAGATCACTGAGCACAGAGCTGGCTGGAAGGCCATTTCCTGTTGCAAGTGACAGTGACCCAGCTCTGCTGGTGCTGCAGAGATGAAGCGGTATCTGGTTTAACACAAGGATTTGAAGGCTAGAGGGAGAAAAGCCTGCCTGGATTCCTGACATTTCCAGGTGCCCACAGGGTTTTCCCAAATGAGTTGGCATTCAATCAGCCCAGAAGGTGTTTGCTCCCAGAAGCCAAAGGGACCCAGCAGCGCATGGGATGAGCAGCAGAGCAGGGACCTCCCTGTTCTGACAGTGAGAGGAGCTGAGCCCTGAGCCAGCCTTCAGTGCTTCAGGACCTGGGGAGGGAAGGTTCTGCTGTCTGCTTTAGTCCTGCACAGAGAAACCTGCATGGGAAACGATAGAAAGCTGAGGAAATCCATGAATGTGCTCTGCTCTGATAGACTGTCGAGAGCTTTTGCAGTGAGTGCCAGATGCAGGAGGTGGCAGGGAAGATGCTGCTAATTGCTTTTCTCAGGTACAGGGTGGGAAACATCCCTTTGTAGCTGAGCAGATTTCCAGGACATGCAAACCTGGCTGTGTTGTGATAATGAGGTGGAATTCCAGGGAGCACTGAGGCAAACCTGGGCACTTAGCCTTGGTTATTCTGTACGTCAGACGGATCATGCTGTCTTTTGATAGATAGTGTCGACTTCTTGATTTTTCTGGTAAGTAGATGCCAGTCTTATCCAAGGTCTCTCTTTCTGTATAGTGAATTTCGTGTCCCTGGCAACAAGGGACCACCTCTGATTGACAGCACAAGAACTTTGCAGCAAAAAATCTTGGTAGGAGCTTGGCAATTAAAGCCTGTAGATGGCATCTCCCTTGAACGCTAGATAACTTAAAGCTATAAAAGACAGATTAACTCAGCACAACAATTGAACAAAGCTATGGATGCACCCCAAGGTGATGCATTACTGCTGCAGGACCCTTTCTGTTGATTGTCAGGGGTGAACTGATGTTTGAAGAGGACTTTGAGCCCTCTTGGTGTGATAGGGTGGAGCGGTTCTGTGGCCCATATGATAAAACCCAGATGTATCGTCCATCCTCAAATGAAATCTGTGCCCTTTCCTCTTCTTTCCAGCCATTGCAGCTTTGCCTGCAATGTGCTCTGGCAGCACTCATGTGTTCTTTGGTCAAAATAACTTCTAGCTGGCTTGTGACATCCTCCCTCCTCTCATTAAAGAAGCGGGCAGTCGAATGACCCAAATAACAAGCAGAAGAAACCTAAAGCAGAGCTGTGAGGTGAATGACTTGCACAGTAGTTTTGTAGCCATTGCTCTTTCCCCACCTGTGTCTCTGTTTTTGCTATCTGGGCATGTCTTGGACTTGGCATGCTGTCTTCTGGGACAGTCCTACAGCTCTAGAGGCCTTATTCCCTGAGGCTGGTACAGTTCATTAATCCTTAAGCTATCTGATAGCTCTTGTCACAAGGATTGCATTTAGTTGCTTATCAGTCTGTCAAAATGTCCCTCAACAGCAGTTTCAGTTAACTTGCACAGATCTTGTCTGCTGTTCTGTCATATCCTGGCAAAACTTATTAAACAACAAATAAGCTGGGATGTTCAGTGTTGGTTGGTGAGAGAGCATGGCTCTGACAGCAGAGGATCCCATCAGGAGGCTCTTCCAGGACTCAGGGTTTGGGTTTGCATTTCTGGCTCCCTTTCCCACACATCAAGAGAGCTTTTTTGTATGCCTGGAGCAGGAGATGGGGAGCCAGGATGGCACCTCTGCTGTTGTCAGCATCCTGTCATCCTGAGCCTCTGACCCTGGTCCAGATTCCAAAAGGCTTCTGGGTACCAAAAGATGCAGACTTGATGGTGGCTTTATTTGGGACCTCAGGTAGGTTAAGTATCTGCTGACTTTTCTTAAATAACATTTATGGGTCTGTAGTTTTCAAGCTGCATCATTAACACCTCAACTTTCAGCAACTCTGGGTAGCATGTGGGGTTTCTGTTGCACTCGTGTTTTGGGAGGCTCACCAAACTCTTTCACACCCACGCTGTCACCAGCACCAATGAAGCTTTAGTCTTTGAGGGTTCCTGCCTCCCACTGCCTTGATGCATGCAGCTCAGCACTTTCTGAGTGCAATCTCTTGCCTCCTTTTGCCCGTCAGCCTCATTCAGCTGAAAGGCTTGTGACTTATTGACAGTGCTTTGCAATGCCCTAATGACAGGGAGCGACATGGGTGGGGAGTGATGCAAACCCTGGTCTACCTGCAAGAGATGGAAATAGTTCTTTTTCCCTTGCAAGTCTCATAGCACCAGGAAATACCTTTGTGGCAGCAAATGTCATTGATGGAAACTTGTTAGCCCAGGACAAGACTGACAGATCTGGATTTCTTTGAATTTCTGGCTAATGATCCTTTTGTGCCCAGCCTCATTTGCAGTGAATTTGCTCCACAATGGGTTTCAAAACCATTTATCTTAGCATTGCAGGTATACACAGGGTCCCACAAGGGGTAGCAGGGGTAATTTCGGAGTTGTGTGTCTTGGGGAGGGAACACTCTTCAGCTGTGTGTTAGGCAGCCACTGTTAGAAAAGGGCATTTGCAAGGTTTCCATGGCAGCTGATTCCCACTGCTGGAGCTGCAAGCTGCGACTGGGGACACTATAAAAGCACAAGAAGGAAAATCCAGACACCCTGCTCGTTTGGAGCCTGCAAAGCCTGCAGGGCAGTTGGTGGACCCAGTTTGGTTCATAGCTATGTGCCAGCCCCAGCTTCTGGAGCTGTCAAAGGGCAGATGGCCTGTTGCTTCCTTTGGAGAGAGGCTGGGCTGTACCTTATAGATGGGGAACCCCAGCCATGTAGAGGTGGAAGGAGGCTGTGAGCATCCCTCCTCCAGCATCCCTGAATTATCCCCTATTTATTGCATGGGCAGCACATGTCATGCGCGGTTTGCCCAGGAGGCAAAGCAGTTTGTCAGTCACTGGCATCCAGCATGAGCAGAGATTACAGTGAAAAAGGAAGCCCCAAGCATGAAACAGATCTACTGGGGTTGCTGCAGCCTTTCTATCCCCTCATTATTAGGCTGGGCCCTCCAGCAAATTTTTTTCCACCCAGAGTGATTAAACTTGTGATTTCCTCCTCTTTACAGCTGATGGGCCTTTGGTGGCTGGTTCAGGGGAGGCAGAGGAGACCAGCATTCACCACATGCTGCTGGGTGGGAGGTAGAAAACCCCTTTTGGGTCCTCTTGCAAAGGCTGGGCCACATCTTTGTTACTGGAGCAACTGCTCAAGAGCTTCCCATCAATACCCACTGTGCCATTTGACCAAAGAAAAGGAATCCTGCTTTTCCAGCACATCCATGTTCCCTTGCAGCCAGCCGCAGCACGGAGTGCTCCTGTGAGCCCCGTGGTACACGGGGCTGGTGGCTGGAGTGGGTTGTATTTACAAGCTGGTGTGAGTAGCAGCAAGGGAATGTATTTAGTAGCATTGCATAAGCATGGTATTTGCAGACGCAGGCGAGTTCTTGTGCTGATGTCAAAGAGCAAAGCTCAGCTGGAGCTGATGCAAATCTCCACCTACTAAGGATCAGCCTGTGGTGCCAGAACTCTGGAGTGTTTTGTTTTCAGGCACTAGGAGAATATTTCAGCTTTTTTTGCCCTCTCTTTTTTCCCCCTGCAATTGGAGAGTTGAAGTAAATACTGGCACAAAGCGGCTGTCTCAGTGCTAAGGGCTCGCTGGGCAAGCTTTTTGTCAGCTAATGGAATCCCAGGACATTTCAAGAGGGTTGGTTGGTTGGTTGTTTCTCAGTATGAGACATGGTTACAAGCCACTGTTAAAGACCCTGTTCAGATATTCAGGTTGAGACCTTTCTGATGCAGGACCAGGTCTAATGGCACTGCAGGTTCCTGTAGGCTCTCTAATGGTGAGCACGGCTCTCCTGGGCTGAGGAACCCCATCAGTGGGAAAAGGACTTCCTTCCAAATCTGCCCTCCACCAAGGCTGCCAGTCTCCTTGTCCTGCCAGCTGGGGAGGCAGATCCCTTGTGTGTCCTAAGCACTCTCCTGAACCCTACTCATACACCAGCAGTTTTCAGCCTGCAGTTTTCCTCACTTTTAAAGAATTGCCCTGTGCATGGTTTGCTTTGCAGGCATAGAGAAGTAGATGTGGGGAATTAAGGTGCTTTGACTCACCACAGGGATCTGTTTAACTGGGAGGGAAATTGCAATGGGCTTTATGTTTTCCCATCCTTTTCCCTCTACCACAGGAGGTGCTTTGGGATGGTCACAGTCTGGGTATAGAGCAATTTGCTGGTGGATTTGAAATGGGGTGGGGAGAAACTACTCAGGGCTGTCAGACCTGTTGAGATGACTGCGAGTGTCTAGGTTGGTGAGTGATCAGAGAGGGAGGGTATTATCTAAGTGCAGTCCTTAACTGAACAAGGAGCAGCACTGGTCCATTTTCTTATCTGGTGATAACTCTTTACATCACCTCCTTCCTCACACTGCTGGGCTGTGCCCACGGATGATAACAGGCATCCTGACCTGAAAGCATGTCTCCTGCTTGCTTTTTCCTATATTTTGTGATTCGTCTGTTCAGCCTGGATGTGACAGTTCCTGGGTGAAGAATCGATGCTGTGTCAGACACTGTCACCTTCTGTCTATGTGAGCAGCTGCTCTCATACTAAGCTGGTCACCATGGATTTTGATACCAGATACACAATGGGAATCCTTTGGAGCAAGAATTGGTTTGGAGTTCCTGCTGTTGGACAAGGGCATGTAGGTTCTGGTCAGAACAAAGTCAGCCCAACTGAGAAAGGCAGTCAGATGTATCATAATAAGCTGTTGCCCTGTTATGAGTTATGAAATGCAGTGCCAGCGCCTTGTTACCCTCTTGTGCTGGTACTTGCTGCTGAGTCAGGGTGCTCTGGACCATAAGATGTGTTTTCATCATATGCTGGCATTTCCTGATGGGCACAGGGTGGTGTAAAGGGACCAGGGGGACCGAGCTGTTCTGAGAAGGTTGTCAGCAGCCTTGGAAAAGTAGAAGGTGTCTTGCAGAAGTTCAGAGACTGACAACAGTTTTCTATGTTGCTCTAAGACTGAGCCATGTCATAATGTGTATGGTTAATGGTTATTCCCCTAATAAGTGTGTTTCTGCCTGTGATCTTCAGTCTCTTGGCAGGCAGAAGCACTGGAGAAGCCAAGGGCCTAGTAGATGGCAGCATCTATGTAGATAACACATGTTGGATCAGGGCAAGAGGAATTCACTCTCTACGGGCACTTTTCCAGCACACAACCCCTTTGAGCAGCCATGGGGAGATGTGGCAGCCTGGGTAGTGACTCCTGTCCCTTTGCTCTGGAACACCCTGTCCATGCCTTTGCCTGTCTTTCTGTAGGAAATCTGAAATCAGACGGTGTGTTCTACACAGACTGTTGGCTCCCAGGAAAAGGCTGGATAGCAGCAGTGTCCTTGCTGCCCAGCACCATGCTCTTGGCTTGGTCCAGAGAGTGGCTGCAGTGCTGCCAGCATATGGTGAGCCCCTGCAGTACTGAACCTACCTTATCAGCCACCCTGAGACAGCCACTGGGTATTTCAAGGTCCGGCAGCCTCTATTGTAAACTTTGATGCCTGCTGGATCAGCCTCTGCTGTGCTCCCAAAGCTCTCCTTGCAGTAATTAGCATTAAAACCATGTCCTGTCTAGAGCTGCCACATCTCTGCCTTTTTCTCCCTTCCTTCATCTTTGAAAGGGTGGATAGTTGACAGGAGAACCTCCTCCTGCACTGGGGGCGAGGGCAGCGGGGTGCTCTATGTATCCCTGCCTGCATCCCAGCCCGCTGAGCAGCGGGGCTGGCAGGAGCCAGCGTTCTGTCCTCTTGACCAATTTCATAAAAGGAATTATTTATGTCTTCTGCATATTTCTGGGCTTGACTGCCAAAAATGGCAAGCAGCACTGGGGCACCCTGACAGTGAGGTGGCTGGAGCAGCAGCTACGGCTGGGGACAAGCAAACAGAGACCCACCAGCCATCCCCTACATCCCTGCTAATAGTAGGGGGAGCAGGCAAGGGGAAGGGGCTGGGGGCATTGAAGATGAGCAGCTCAGCAATTCCTGATGGATTCAGTGCAGCCTCTTTTTCCCTGAAGTACTTCTTAAGAAAAAAAAAAAAATCATCCTTTTTTTAGCTCTCTGTAATGCACAAAAATAGCAAATATGTTGTAAGAGAGACAGAGGCGTGCCTGCCCCGAGAATCGCTGTCCTGGTTTGTGTCCTGCGATGTTTGATTGCAGCAGCTCTGTCAGATGTCTGCTGAGGAAGGGGGAAGAGTTGGCTTTTAAAAGGAGGGTTTCAAAACACCAAAGTGATTAGTGACGCCGGTCTCTTGAGAAGAGAGCAGGGAAGGCTGGGGAGAGAAACTGGATGTTTGCTTTAAGATGGTGGGTTTAAGTAAGCAGGAAGCTGTGGGGCAGCAAAAGAGGAGCAGGGACTGTGCTCCCACTGGCCAGGAACAGCCCCAGGCTCTGGAAATGTTCAGATCTTGTCCAGGCTTTTGTTAGGGTAGGACTGTGCCCGAGGAAAAATGGCTTTGCATTAAAGCCATGTAGCATAGCTAAAAACTTTGGTTTTGTTCAGAAGCCAGGCAGCAGAACCACAGCGTTTCAGCCTTGTTCATATTAAGATGCTTTGTGGGCTGTGTTAATTTTGTCTGAATTCCCCACTGGAACAGCCCAAATGAACTGATGGTCTTGTTTTGTTTAATTTTGTGTTAAATACAGATATTACATTTAACTATAATTTCCTTATTATAGTCAATATTCATATCACGCATATCAATCTTGTTAAAGTACAGCGTTTCAGTGAGTCAACTTTTTTCTTTGACTTCATTCCACAGGAAATGTCAAGATTCAGGGCTGCCTTTCTTTTCCTTCCAAGACAGAAGGATTTTATTAAACTAAAACCATAATAATCAGGATTTCCTGCAGCTGGCAGTCCTGGTTCCTGCCCACATGGCTCCATCCATCCCAGCTGCTATTGTGCCCCTGGTGCTGTGCTGGGGCGGTTCTGGTGGCTGCTGTGCTGTGCCAGTGCCACCGGCACTTCTAAATGGGGTGCACAGGACCAGGTCCTGCTGTGCACAAGGAGATGTGCTCTACCACACACAGACACACACCCTTTTGTGTGAGGTATTATAGCTTGGGGTATATGTGCTCACCAGGTTTGCATCTAGTCACATCAAGCTGAGTGGCAGTGTGCTGTGTAGGGGCAGTTATTGCAAGCTATAAGTACATATGTGATTCAGTCCCTCACCTCTATGCATCCAACCCCAAACTAGAGACGTACATGTTGATAAAATCATGCTGTCAGATGCCGATGAAACCTTGAATCAAGGACCACATGAAAAATGCATAAACAAACACTTCCCTGCCCAGACCACAGGTTGCATTCATGATCAGGAACTTGATCTTTTCCCTTTCCCTACAAATGAGAGCATAAAATGCCATCCCCTGTAGTACTGCTGAGTGTCAGGATGCAGCATGCAGTACAGCCCTACGAGTGGAATTACTAATAACCTCCTAATGAGGGAAAATGACATTAGGCAGTCTTTAGCTGGTGCTTCCTTTGGATAATAAAATCCAAATGTGCAGGCTGTCAGCCTGCAGCCTAACCCCACTGCCACGAACAGGGAGATTCATTGGATATATTGACATTTATCTCATAATAAAATTTGTCAACATCCAGAGTTTCTAAGGCTTTGTGCTGCAGAGCCTCTGTGCTGAAACCTGCCATGGCAGGAGATTAAACCCTTAGCGGGGCTGCAGTGCACAGCGCTGATCCTGCTCCTGGGCAGGGAGCAGTCCTCCAGGTTCTGGCTTTGCTTTGCCTCTGTTCAAAGGCAAAAATCCCATTAATTTCCACAGACTCAGAGTGTACACAAATGAAAGGGAAGTGCTTCCAAGGTGCCATCTTTACTGGGTTGGTAATAATAATGAGGTTTTTCAAGGGGGTTAAAAGGCAATCAGAGGAAACCTTCAGCAGCAGGGGAAAGCAGGGCGAGGGACTGGGTTCTCCATTCCTCATCCCTGGCCATCAGTGTCATTATAGTCTGCTGTCTGTGATGGAATCAGTTTATTGTGGAAATGCCATTATCCCACTGGATACTCAGTGACTGCTTTCTTTGCCAGAGCCACCTGAGGAGGCTGGCAATGAGGAATCCTGGGCACTGGGTCCTCCCCTGTGCTTCCTCAGGGATCGTAAGGGAGTGATTTGTAAATGCAGAATAGTTTTCCATCTGAAAGCACAGCTTTGTTGGATTTGTTGTATAATGGCATCAGTTAAATTTCTTTTGCACTTCTCTTTCTTCTTCATGTAAGGATGAACCATTTCCACTGCATTTTCAGAGGCAAGTGGTGTGAAGGTGTAGTGTGCTTATTCTCTTGGCTGCTTCAACACAGTCAAAAAACCTGATTTGGCATTGCTCTAACAAAAGCTTTCTGCATTTGTGTTCTGCAGCAAACTTCAAACCCATAGTTTTCTCCCTTTATTTTGGATCAGAAGCTCTGTTTTTCCTAATCCACCTTGTTGCTCTGATGGCTGACTACGCATCTTATTCCAGAGAGCCCGTCAGCATGGCATCTGGGCCTGAGAGACTGTCTTAGATAATAGTGCACAACTGTAATTGTTCTCCTTGGCCAGCACGAATGCCTGAATGTATTTGCAGTGCTTCAGGACTATTGCAAGATCAAAACCTAAGTATCAGGAAACCTGTTCCCATCCAAAGGCAGCCTGGGATATCAGTGGGACACAGCTGCTTCGCTAGGGCTGAGCCTTCCATGTGAGAGATCTGAATGGCAGGTCTGGCCTCAGATCAGCCATCCTCATTCCCCGGGCTTCTTAGATGTGGAACAGAGGCTTTCATCTTGAGAAGCAAAGGGAACATCTGATGAACAGTCTCATTGACACGGCAAAAATCTGGTCTGCCCTAAGCAGAGGGAAGGAAAGCAATGCCTGTTGTGTGTCCTCCATCCTCTCTGGGGAAATCAGGGCTTGTAGCAAAGAACGGCATTGTTCTTCCTCCTGGGGACATGGCGTGACTCCTTTTATTCAGTTCAGGGCTGGGCCTGGTGCTCCCATAGAGGCTTTTTCCTGCGGGAGGTGTGCATGAACATCCCTGGGGATATGGTGACTCTGAGGAAAGCAGTGTATCTCCAGTCTGTAAATGCCTTTTGCACACCCATGGTCTTGCACGTGTGAACACGTCTGCACACAGGCTGTCATGCACATGTACGTGAATGTACATACGCATCCCTACATACACAAACCTGTTCCTTCTCTTAGCAACTCTCAAAATGAAAAATTTGTTTGCAAATTTTATTGATTTCTATGTTTATTTTTAAGTCCTACTTTAATAGTAGTGGTTTATCTGGTGATCAGTTTTAGTTTGCAGTTTGTTGCTTCGTATTGTGGATTTCTGCCACTTTCAGCTATTGGGATTATGTGTCCTGCTAACATGTTATTGCAAACCATCTTTCACTGTCAGGATTCAGACCTGTAGCTGTTACCTTTAGAGCAAAATCCTGCAGATTTATCCTTCCTCGCCAGAGTGACTGAACCAACCCCATCTCTAAGTGACAGGGGAGCGGTAGAATTTATTTGGAAAGGGGATTTGTTTGTTTAATTCTGGGGAGCACATATTTAACCATTACTTGAACCATTCAATCTGGAACCTCTCCATCTGTGGCTCCTTTTGCTGTTCCCAGAGATGCATGCAGTTATGTGGCCAGCATTTAGTGGAACATGCTTGAATTGCTCCTTTCTCCCATAAGCTGTTCAGAACTGGTTTTCTTGAGAAATGAGGAAAGAATATATCAGTATTTGCTGCCCCCTGATGAGGAGGGTGGTGCAGAATGGCTTTGATGGGATCCTGCTCCTGCAGCCTGATCAGCCACATGCTCAGGATAGGAACTTTGGCTCTTTTCTAGGAACTTCTGCTCAGAACTGAGGTGGAGCAGCCCTGCAGGAGAACAGTGCAAGGGGAAGTGTGGCCAGAAGTCCCTGTCTGTCCGTAGCATGAGCTGGGCATGACTGACCGAGCATGCCATTCAGCAGCTTTTTGCTGAGATACCAAGGAGACAGGACTGGCTGAGCTGGGGCATGGCTGGTTTTCAGGCTGTTCTGCATCAGCTGCAGCACAAAGATACTGTCAAACCATCCACACAGATAGCGGGCAAGATATCAGTCATTTTTCTTTGTGGTTTTGTGGTCTGAAAGTTTAGGCATGCCTCTGTGTCAATAAGACATTTCCTCACTCACTCCTTGCTGTCCAAGACCAGCTTGGTTAGATATGCCTGTATGTGAAATAAACCAAGGGGTTAGCATCCTTCTAGGGGATTCCCAAACTTGGGCATGTCCTGGAGTGCTTACTTTCCCATGCAGTTCTTTTAGCTTGACTGATCCCTGCTCATTAACCAGCGGAGCAGTGAGGACCAGCATGGGACATGCACTGCTCCAGCACATTCTTGGTGCTGCTCGTGGCCCAGTGGGAAATCAGTTACTGATCTCCCTTCTTATGTGCCTTGCGGTGCCTCTGCCTGAGAAGGCTCCATCCAGCAGCTCCTGGAGACCTGAGCCCTTTCCAACACTCAGGCTCAGGAAGTCAGCAAACAAGAAGCATAAGTAAATAGGAAAGGCAGACAGAAATCCCATCAAAATATAACTGTGACAGACAAGCTAGGAGCAGCAATGAGGCTTTATTTACATGCTAATCAAATCAATCCTGCTTTGTCAGCCACATTATCTGAATTGAAAGAGGCTATAAATACACAGGAGCAGAAAGAAGCTCCCAAGAAGAACACGTCTAATTCTGGTGTGGTTTTGCTGTAGATAGAAGGATACACACTCTCTACAAGACCTGACAAAGAGTTTTTGCCCCTGCAGTGCACAAACGGCTATGCCTCCAAACCTCAGTCTGGACAGCTGTGAAGTGTCTCTTGCTATTTCCTTTCCCTGGCTGTTTGATATAGCACTCATGTGACAATCTGTGTCATCTTATGTCAGCTACAACAGCTTGCGTTGTGTTTCTGCTTCTTGTTGTGTGAGTTTATCACTTGCTATAACTCTGTGTGACTCCGTGCAGCAGCCCTCATGCATGGGAGCACATGGCTTTGTGGAAATGGAATTGCATTTCCCTACTCTCCCTCCTTCCTCTTTTATGCATTTCCAGTGTCACTCAGAACGGAATTCAAAACTGCAGTGCTTTAGTGGATTTTCTAGAACACTTTCATTACAAAAGAAAAGGGTAAATAGGATTGGGAGCATGGGAGGTAACTGCTGCAGCCATAAAGCAGGATTGGGTTTTTTTCATGTTGGCATAAAATTGTAACTTCTCAGAGAATTTTAGTATTTGAATTTCAGTATCTAGCATCAAGATATATTTCTTAGCAGAAAATATATTCTCTACTACTGTACCTGCTCTTATCACAGTAGCAGACTAAGTACAAAAGATGTAATACCAGTCTTAGAAATGTGAATTTTGCCTCGACTTTAATGGGATTAAGACTGCAACTTTGATTTTGAGGAAAGTCAAGCTGAAAAGCCATGGTGGATGCTGGTACATAAGAGGGCAATTTTAAGATACTTGACAAAAGTTGTTTTAGATTTTATAGTAGCTTGAGTAATATAAGAAAGGCAGAAACTTATTGCTTTCTTTGTGAACGTATATGCTGTGATTCACTGCGTAGATGTCCTTTAGGGATGGAACAGTATGTAGTTGTTTAAGGTCATAAAACTTAGAAATATGCATGGATGTCCCTGGCAAATAACTTCAGAACCTACTTCAGCTCGCTTCTCTTTGCATAATTTCATCGCAAGTAGGTGGTGGGTACTTTACGGCTAAGAAATAATCTATCAAACTAGGAAAACAAACACGTTATACTGTAGTGGCTATGTACAAATGGACTGAGGGCTCCTGTACAAACTGTCCAGTCTCTTAGTCATGCTCTCTTTAAAGCTTTCTGTGACAAAACTAGGAGTACTTAATGGTCTCAGCTTCATTTAAAAGAAGAAAAGAGAGTCTCAGGTCCTCATGAATGCAGGAGAAAGCCTGAAGATACAGATCTAAAGGTTAAAAAAGCAGAAAGCATTTAAAAAGCCTGAAAAATCCCCACCCCAGTATTGTTGTACCCATCTCATGATTGGAATATTTAAAGTTAGCAGTATTTCCCTCTGGGTGTGATTCACTTAGGTCTTGGCATGTATGCGGCTGTCTATAACAACCAGTGCACACACTGTCCTCTCATCCCCTGACCTCCACAGTGTGTATGGAGGGTGCTGGCACTGCTCATTCCCAACTAGGGGAAACTGAGGCACTGGCTGGAGGGATACCAGGAAAGCAGCACTGGAGCTGGGAGATGGGCAGCTCTAGCCTGGGTCACTGCCCTGGGCAATCTCTTGGCATGCTGTGTAAGCCATCCATCTGCAGACTGGTGTGAGTCACAGGCATCAAGATGTGTGCGTGTTCTTCACCACCAGCTCCCTGCCTTATTCAGCCAATGGTTTTCATTGTGTTTCTTACCAAGAGGCCAGGCCTTTGCAGAAGTTTTTCATGCATGGTTTATAGAACTTGCACACCCATGAAATTGCCCTTTCTCTTATGGGCTTATGGACTGGATGCCTGGAAGCCACCCACTGAAATTTTACCACATCATCGCCATGAATTAGAGGACAACCAAATTTTCCTATGCAACTTTTACTCAGGTACTTCTCATGTCCACATTCGTGAAATTAGGACCTCAGGTACCTATCCTTTTACTTTCATTCCTCAGACACAGGCTGACCATCCTTTTCCTCGTACCTCTTCTCCAACAGGTTCAGCTCCCTGTAGCTCTAGTAGGCATCCTCGGAGCCTCTCCTCCCCTGCCAGCTCATTTGAGAGACTTTTCTCTGCTTGCTCTAAATAAAAATAGGTCAGTTGTAAGTAATTATTATGCGATGATTTTGCTATAATTTGCCAGTTATAAAAATCATACAGTTGTAGCAAACTCTTGTTTTGGACATAATTGTTCCACTCCAGCTGTTACAGCTCTTCATATAAGTTGCTCTTGAGCATTTTTCAGTTGTCAAATATTGTTCTTCCTGCAATGAATGAGCAAGTCAATGAAGTGTCTCTTTTTCTTTAGAAGAACTTGAAAAGACTGAGTATGCCAAAAATGTTAAGTGATAGTAGAGCTTTACATCCTGAAACTATCTTCCAGCTAAAAACCAACCAAACTTCCAATTCCCACTTGGGTTAAGTGAACATTAGGGCTAGCTTGGATCTTAAATTTTAAGAGCAGCAGGTTTGAGATATGTATGCCTTACATGCCAGATTTTCTGAAGCATTTAGGGCTCAGTTGGACACTGAATTGTCTATTGGCTGTGGCCTGTGTTTGGGCTCTCTGTCCTCACCCTCCCTACCTCCTCCAGTCAAGACCATTGGTCCTGCAGTGACAACCTCTGCTGTGGTGCTAGTTCAGGGATCAGATACTGCAGGAGGCTTTGTCTCCTCTTCCTCTATGTGCATGCAAGCATCACAGCCTGTGGCTCTCTGGGACCAGTGCCCCGAGCCAGACTAAAGGGTGAAGGATCACAGGTACCCAGACTGTGAGAAGCCTGACCAAGCCTGTTTCTTTAGCATGTGGAGATCCTAAGCAGTGCTCTTCTTCACCTTTTTCATGTCTACAGAAGCAAAATAGATTGCTGTCAATTTTTATTTCTGTCTATTTCCCCTTTCTAGCATCTAGATTTAAAGAAAGTTCAATGCAATTTGTAAAATCCCTTAAGTTCCATTACAAATAAGAATCTGCGTACAAGTGGCTGCTCTTTTATCTGATGGTGTGACACAGTAGGACATGTTAGCTGGTATTTCTGTTATACTCTTTTGTATAAATCTGAAGCACTGTCACTCCCAGGCCCCATTCTCTATTCTGAGTACAAGTCATGCACTCTGTGAATAGGATCCCAGTTTCCTTTCTGGACTGATTAATGAGCATAGGCAGATGAGAGAGACTCAGATTCAGCCCTAGGTACCAAAACGTGTCCATTTTTTCCTCTCCTCATCTTTTGCTTCACTTGTATGAACCACCTCCGCACCCAGAAACAATTTGCAAAGTCTATTTTCAGCCTCACAAGGCAACATGATACATATCGGCTCACATTTGTCAACTGAAAAGATGTTGATTGGTTAAAAATTACAGAGCAAACCTCCCTGGATGTAAACTGTGAGAGCTTTCTAGCCATTCATTTATACCATCGACAGAGCTCATACTATTTTTACCACGAAATATTAAAATGTTCTTTAATGCATAGACTATGCTAATGTTCGCATGCAATTACTGGGAATGCACAGGCAAAGGCTATTTGGTTCTGCTACTGCAGTAATTAAATGTGCATAAATTAGGTACATTTTTGTGAAATGGGGCTGTTTGAGCCGAAAAGTTTTTCACCTTTTAATTAGTAAAAGCTGAGATGGCTTATGAGGGCTGAAAAAACTAATGGGAGACAAATCCATTTTACTGGGAGCCTTAGAGAGGGGAAAAAGGTTGGGTTTGGTTCGACAAAATTCTGTTGTCTTTCAGTGCTGCTGATCAATGTTATCACTTAGAAACACATTGAGGATCCACTTAAAGCTATTCTTCTGTCATTCTATGGTCATTATGTACATGAGATTGGTTGCTACCTTGCCCTAGAAGACTCTTGTGGGAAACTGTGAAGTCTGAGCTCTCCGTGGGCCTGAAGGATGTCCTGGTTGGGAATGGGGATGAGGGGAGCAGCACTCCTGGTGTGCTTCTCTCAGCTGGATAAGGACAGAGTGCAAGTGCCCACGGGCCTGCTGTCCTACATGCATCCAGTAGCAGTGTAAGGCTGGTGTTTTGCACCCCTTCTAACATGGAAAGTGAGTTTTCTGTCCCCTCAGACACTATGCATTCAAGCAGCAGATGTCAGATTGTTGTATCTCATTGTCAGACTAAAATGTCTCATTTACATTGTTCGGTAAAGGTCACTGGCAAAAGAGGTTATAGTCTGTATTGGTCCAGCAGTGAATTCCTTATTCTGCTGTTAAACATGCTGTTGCCTGTGCCTCTCTCTGGAGGACTTGGGTGCCTTCTGGATGGCTGTTTACTTGCTGGGAAATAAAATTGTTCTTTTCATACAGAGGCAATAATGCTTCAGGGTATAAATTCTAGTCAATAAAAACGTGGCTGTAAAATATGCATCATGCTTACCCAGATACTGAGCATCACTGGTGTGTGCCTTAATGTTATGGGCAAGATTGTTAAAATTACAGCTGGCTTTTTGTGTCTTGCTCTTATCCTCTAACATAAACTCTTGTAATATCATCTGATTTTATTGTAACGTTTGCCTGTCAGTTGCAGCAGACAGCCCCACCAAGGTAAAATCTCTGGAGCACTAAAAATCAGCTTTGTTTTATTTTGTTTTGAATGTTATTTCTTGCTGATTCTTAATATACTAAAGGTGTCCTGGGGACAATATAGCAAATACATCCTCTGTCATTGGTTAGGTTGTGCAGTACATACCAGCAGCTTGCTCACATAAGACAGGCTGGCCAGCTGTTAGGGGACACAGGCAACCCATCTCTAGCAGAGAAATGTATCAGACTCCATTTGAGTTTAATGGGAGGGTAATGAAGCAGGAGAAATTAAGGCTGCAGTGTCAAAGAGCCTTTATTTGATGTGCTCCAAGTCCATTGGTTTGTGGGTGGTGATCAGGTCAATCCCATCCAACACTAGCAGCTGTAAAGTCAGAGAGCTCTTGCTCCTCCCCTTGGGACCCCACTGCTTTTGGCTTGCTGCAGCCTTTGTTTTCCTTGTGCTCTTCTGGCTGTTGGCAACAGTGGAAATAACTCCTGTTTGCCCTTGTTGTATTACCTGTCTAAATATATAGAGATCCCCTGATGCATCACACTTGAATTAGTCTTTCATCTTGCTCAAAGTTGAGTAAGCAAAACTGGTGGAGGTACTATGCAAGGATCAGGAGAAGTCAGGGAAGGAGGTATTGTCAGCCAAGGCATCAATTTAGACTCTACAGACTCCAGACAAAAGTGGCTATACAGTAAAAAAATAATAAAAAGTAAATTGCCCTGTACATCAATTCCCTTGTGTAAAACTCAGGTACTGGCACTGTTACTGCCTAACCTGCAAGATTCCCACTCATTCAAACTGAGATTGGACCACATCCAATGATTATGTGTGGCAAAAGGATGAGCAGAAGACTGGCCTGTTCCTCTGTGTTTGGCTTTCATTCTTCCCAGACCAGAACAAGGTATTTAAAGAAAAGCAACCTTAGAATATGCATGTTTTAAAAAGGAAAAACAGATCAGTAAAGCTGTTCAGACACAGCAAAGTGTGATCAGTACACACTGTATTTTGGGAGGGACAACTGAGCTGTGCTCAGAAGGCTGCTGAGCTAGAAGTCAAGTTAGGAAAGCTTTGCTGCTATGAAATGTTTCAGTTCTTCCCTTTTAAAATCCTGGTAGATGCAAATAGGCTCTTCCTCTCAGTTGTGAAGGATTGAAAAGCATCACCACACCTTTTCAGTGGGACACTGCCTGCTCAAGGGGAAGTTGCCCACAGAAATTCCTGGTCTTGTTTGCAGCACAGGCAAATGATAGTGGTAAATTTTTGGAGAGGCTCTTGGCCAGCAGTTACTGTTAGATGACTTTAAAGAAGAGACAGTTCTGGAGGAATGCAAAAGTGACGTTCACCTCCATGAGATTTTGGGCTGTTCATCAGGTTCTCTCTGCCAGTCTCTGAATCATTATGATAATAATATAGTAATGATAGTAATAAACTGTGACCATCTGCAGTGGAACATTAACCATTTATCCACTGTCTGTCAAAGTTCTACAGAATCATCATCATGGCAAGAAAAGTCAAAAATATTCCCAAGTCATTAATTTCATCCTGAGATCATCATTCACCACTGTATTTTCTTTAAGGCCAGAGTTTTTTGCCCTAAGAGGTCTTATGCATGTGTTTTCCCATGAATTTTCAAAGTTATTAATGCCCAAGGGATAAGGCAGTGATGTGGAAAATAGCCAGCCCTCATGTGATTAGTGCTCATGATGATGCCATGTGCTTTCTGGTTCATTGAGGATAAAACAGAATTCCAGTCCAGCTTCCAAAAGCTCCAAAGTTCCTAATTCCTATGCAAATGCCTAGCAGCCCGAATCTATTAGTCCAGCTAGGAATTAAGTAGCTAAATATTTTGTTGTTTCTTGGTATATGTATTTGACTGTGACTCCCTGTAGGGCAGAGCAGAGAATGGTGAGAAGGGACCAGGGCACCTTAATTCTGAGCAGAGAGAGGAGACCATTGGTAACCTTTTCTTTCTATGGAAAAGTTCCTAATCCTCTGAAGGACTAAAACATGCAAGGCAGGATCCAGCTATCTGACCTTCAGTTATTTCAGCTGCTGCCTCTGAGGATTAACCCCTGTATTTCACTTTGTGCTGAAGCAGCTGTGAAAAGCTGGAGCCTGGCTTAAGTCATGAGTCATCTGGGAAGAGGATAGCACTGCTGAAACAGGGCATCCTGAATGCCCCTCAGTCACTGTGGATTCCATTGCCTCTTCCCAGCCTTTTTTCTTCTACAAGAAAGGAATGAGGTCAGAAGGACCATGTGTATTTTCATTTTTTAGCTGGCCAAGAGTTCATTGCCCTTTCCATGCAAAGAAGGTTATGGGAGTCACTGGCACAGAGTTATTCTGTAAAGCTTTTCACTAGAAATAGGAAACCTAGACCTGTTCTGACCCTCATCTTAGGATGCACACAAACCCACCCAGGTTTCCATTTATGATTCAGAAGGGGCCTTTTCTTTTCTTTGTAAAAATGCCTTTAATTCACACTTTATCTAGAAAATGTGTGAAACAAAGTCACTCTTCAAAGATCAAGAAAATTCTGTTTGAGTTCAGCAGGAGGATAGATCCAGGGACTGTGTGCATCTTCTGAGCAAGCTCTTCTAACCTCAAGCAAGGGAACAAGTAACTCCTTGGAATTGATGTCTTTTTCCTTTGAGTGCCCTGTTGTGGTCGTATTTTTGGTGTCATCACTTAAAGAACATACAATGGCTCAGAGAAGACGTTTCTTGTAGCTGAAAAGACTTTGTAGGGAAGTTTTAAGGGATTAAGTCCTGTTGCTCTTTGTGCAACCTCATAGCCCTGTGGCACTCTGATTACATCACTTCGTGGCCATGATGCAGCTATGGGTAGAGGGTAGGCAGTTCTCTCTGGTGCAGCCCAGAGATCCTGAATCTTCCAGAACAGGCAGAAAGAAAAAAGACTTTATTTAATGCAAGACACAAAAGGAAACTCCCAGTACATAATTGCTGCTCTATTTGTATTGTTTAGACATTTAAAGCTTGTGAAACTCCCAGGAGAGGAATGTGATCAATGACTTTGCCATCTCGTAACATTTTGTCTGTCCCAAGAACCACAAAAGAACTGAACTGCAAGCTAACAATGAGATCCCACTGAGTTTCCAAGTGATTCAATGCCCCCTTTTGCTGCCATGGCAGAGAGCACAGAGTCTGGGGGAGAGCTCGCTGGAATTTCAGTGGCTGCCTGGTTGCTCTGTGCTCCTCTGCTCATGGCCTGGGTCTGAGTACAAAAACTTTCCTGTTCTGTAGCTCCCAGGGCTTGTAACCATGTATGGTATGGATCTACTCTAATTGCATATTTCTGTGGCAGCTTGTATATATGGTTTGTGGCATCTCATGAGCAAAACCAATTGCAGCTAGTCAGGAAGGTGGTAAACGGAGGAAGGAGTTTGTCATTCCTCAGGGTACCCTTTGTGTTGAGGGAGAAAAAATATGGGGTGATGGAGAAAGGAAATCTACTGCTTTCAATTCTTAGAAAAGCAGGTTAGAAGGACCATGTGGTTATGTTAAGATCTGGGAACAATCTGATGCTGTAGTAATGCTGTTTGGGAACTTGCTGGTGAAATATTTTGGTTAGAAGATGACTGTTAAAGCTGAAGCTGCATAAATGGAAGTGTTGGTTTTCAGGGCTCCCTTCTTTCAAACAAGTTTAAAACAAGAGTTTAAAAGAAGCTTTGAAATGGGATTTTCTCATGTGTGATTCAAGACAGCTGTTATAATGAAACTTCAGCTAATTTATGCTGAAAATTGATATTAAAAGCAATCAATTTTTAGAATTATAAAGAAAGGATTTGAAATAATATACAAATAGTTTAGATTATCCTCCTTGTATGAACATTTTTATATTTTCAATTTTTATATTTATATTTTTTTATTTTTTGTATTTTTTCTTCTAATTTGGACATAAATTTTCCATCACTCTCCAGTGCAAATTTAGTCTAGAAACTGGGTGAGGTTGGAGAATGGGGCACCCGCTTCCCACCAGTGCTGTTTCTTGGTGGCTGCCATTTACTTCAAACAAAAAGGGATGTGAGTCTTCTGAAGCTCCTTTCTCACTGTGCTCCTTGTAATCTGTCATACCTGCCCCTTAACTCTCAATATGTAGACAGTTTGGCACTGGGATTTGTGTTTGATTTGGGGCAGGAGCATCAGTAATTGCTACAGTTAAGGATGTGTGTACAAGCACCTTGTGAGTCTGCCTGTCCGACAGGTGGATATGGGAGATGCTAAAAGACTGTCAAGGCCAAAAGCAGAACATTTTCTCCTCCTGAATACATTGCAGCAAGTCTGAGGGTGTCCTTAGGGAAATGATTCACCCCTGCTTGCAAACACTTTGTCATCACAAATGCCAGCCCTGGAAATGCTGCCGCTGGCCTTCAAGCACTGAGACCAAGGAGAAAAAGCTTGACTTCATGTCCCTGAACAATGTCATTGTGGCTACTGTGGGATAAAGAAGGTAGAGGCTTCCTGAAATCTCAGTCAGGGTTCCTCGTTTCCATCCTGTGTGGGAAAAGCAAGTAAAATTCCATGCCAACCCCAGCCTACACCCTCCCAGGTATGTGTCCTACTGCATGTCCATCTGCTCCTGGGGCCTCCAATGACAGTCATTTCATCAGGCCCTTAGGAAGAGAAAGGGCATTCACATACCTTGATTAATAATCAACCAAAGCTCCTTGGACCTGTTTCCATGGGGACCGCAGCATGGCTTAGGCTGATCTTCAACGTAGTTAGTGTGTATAATAAAAGCAATGAAGACACTGCAGAGCAGACTTCCAGCCTGTGTCTCCATGGGTGGGTGCACCGTGTTGGGGCTGTTTCCCTCCCTGCTGCTGTTGCTTACGCAAAGGGCAAGTCTGGAGCTGGAGAGGGAACCCTGCAGCATGCTCTGAAGCTGTTTCCAAAGCCACAAGAGGGCCAGCACAGCAGCAAAGAGTGTCAGGGTCATCGTTTGAGGGATGTGATGAATAGGCACAATGGCAAAAGGTCACGGGGGGGTGTGAAGTTATTCAGCTACTGATGCTGTGCTGTGAGAATTTTCACAGCTAATGTGATCCAAAGGGCTTCAGGCTCTGTCTTAGCACTTCAGATGCTTCTGAGATTCATCAGCCTAGGTGTTTCAGGGCTGAAATGGTTAGCCAGCTCATCCCTGGCAGTGTTCAAGGACAGGTTGGACAAGGCCTTGGATGGCATGGTTTAGTGTGAGGTGCTTATGGCAGGGGGGTTGGAACTTGATGATCTCAAGGTCCTAACTATTCTATGATTCTATACGAATAATTTAGAAAAACAGGAAGATATCCAGGAAGTCTTGCTTAAGACCTTTGCTAAGACCCTACTTAATGCCTGAAGTCATGTTCTCAGATGAAGAGCTCTGGTATGGTTGAAAAGCCATCAAATGAGCAGAAGTACTTTTTAATAGAGATGAGAATGAATTAGCACAATTAACAGCCATCACTACAGGCACTGTTGGTTCTGGTGTTAGATCTGTGTATTCCAGGTGGGGTTTTGTATGCAGAATGAAATTTTTTTTTTGTATACCATTCATATGTTAACTTCCAGTCATTTCTAGGACCAGTAAAATGCTGTCCTGTCTGGTTTATGATCTTACAGTATCTCTTCTAGTCAGAACACAGGTGAGCTGAGATAGCCAAGCATTAGTCCCCTTGTTTTATTCTCTCTGTGAAGAAATAAGCTGGTCCTACAGAAAAGAAATTCCTTTGACAGTATGACTGCTCTTGCCCCAATATCTTTTGAATGTCCAGCTAATTTAGCACATGAACAGCATTGTGGATGTGGCTGGGGAAATACCTCCAGGCATTTTGAAATGAGACAAACAGTTGAGAAAGTAAAAATTCTTTCATTTCAGGCATATAAAAGGCAATCTGTATGATGATCACATGCATAAAGCACATTAAGCAGCAGGTGTGAGAGGCTGCTCATGTTCTGCCAGAGGCTATTACTGCAGCAGAGAAAGTGGCACGCAGACCCAAAGGATGCCAGCAGTTCCTCACCCTTTTTTGATACATTTAGTACCTCAGCATTCCATGCAAAAGCTGCTGGAGCTATGTGAGCTTCCCAAACCAAATGTGCTATGGATGTAATAGGAGGAGTGTTGTGTGCTGACCAGTCATATGGCAAGCACCTGCCTAGCCAGAGCCTGGCACACCTTGGTTGGGTTGGCTCAGACACCACACTGATTTTCCATCCCTGTCCTGGCAGAGCTTTTCATACCACTTCAACAAGTCCACTCTTCACAACAATCACAACTGTTTGCCCTCACTGGTTGTGTGTGGTGTGAAAAGATATTACAGTCACTTCTCAGAGAGACAGGCAGCGCAGCACTGCTGTCAGTGACAACCAGCCTGATGGTGTCCTGTCACCCAGCAGCATGCTCAGTGAGGCCCCTCAATTAAAATGAAAATGCCAGCAGCTAGATAGAGGGCCAACCAGTGGGTCTGCAAAGCTTGCAAGAAACAAAGCCCCATCCCACATCTCCTCGGGGTGGAGGCACTCCAGGACTTCCCCTGCATTCCTCCAAAAGTTGTCTCTTCCTCCTACTCCAGCCTGTTGTCTTCTGAGCTCTGAGGCTGTTTTCATGCAGCAAGGCTGGAGCTTAGCTCAGCTCATGGCTTCCAGTTTCTAATTCTGTTATCCAGGACCCTGCTGTTTTGTGAGCAGTTGTCATGTGTGAAGAGCAGGCGAAGCTGAGCAGATGAAAGAAAACTGTGGAAAGGAGTTCGCATTGTAGAAGTCCTGGATTCTCCACATGTTAGTTCCATATCTCCTTTGTAACGTGCACAAAATATTCAGCTGTTGTATACAGCATACATTGCACTGAATACCTTTGGATAAGATAAATCATCTTCTAAAGAGGTAAATCTCATCATCTCACCTTCTGTCTTGAGGGTGAGTTGATCATGCCAGTAGCTAACAAAATGCTAAAAAACATCCTATTTCAGACAGCCTGGCTCTTCATCATCTTTTCCAAGATCAGCTTGTTCCTCAAGCTCTCAGTAGCATCATGCAATGTATCCATGCCCCTGGCTTCACAGGAGCTCCCACATAAGCAGAATAAACCAGCGACAAAACAAAACAGGCTTGTTTTGAGTCAGGATGCAGCACAGATTACATCTTGTACAGCTCCCAGCACAACTGGAGCACATATTTGGTTGAGGGGCTATGGGAGTGATGGAAACGAAGACAAGAAGACAGCAGTAAATTCCTTCTTGCATGCCAAAAGCTTACATTTCTACAACTCCATGGGATTCAGAAGAGCTGTTCCTGCTTCCACCAGTGTATAGAGGAGACCCAAAGCTGGAAGAAACAACGTGTTTCCTTTGAAAAGGGATGCTAAGCAGCAAGAGCAGCTGGCTTTGGCAGTCAAGATAATAATAAGTTTGAGAGGTAGATTATTTACAGCATTTTGGCTCTGAAACAGTAATGAATACAATATGAACACTAAGGCTAGGCTCTGCTGAAGAACTGGCAATGACTGCTGCTTGTTAGGAGAGAAGCATATAGTGTGCAACATGTAAACAAGAAAAATCACTATACTGCATAGGATAATATGTTCTCATCCTACTCCAAGGATCCAAGCAAAATAAGTCTTTTATTATGCTTAGGATTAATGGCATTATTTGGGCTAATTATTCTAGTTATTTCCCTTTTCTTTTTTTAGCTTTTTCAAAGAAAGGAAATGAATCTTTTTCTGTGTAAAATGTTTTCATTTGAATCTTGGTTTTTTCAGATATTCATTTTCTACTCCCACACCTTCATAGTTCATGTGTCATTGAATGAAATAATGAAGCCAGCATGGCTTGTCATCTAACAGCGGTTTAAGGGCTGACTCTTACCTCACTCTTACAACCATTTGATCTACCTTGTTTCTGTTGACTGCAGTACAGCTTGTCCCACTTTGTCTCATGGAAATTGTAAGAGGATCGCCTCAGACCTTATCCCAAGCTGTTCAGTTAATTTTCTTTTCAGATACCTTGAAGGGCTGGACCCAAGCCCTTAGTCAATTCCAGCATTTAAGAGTTCTTTTAGAAAGTTGTCCACTAGATCACAAAGCTTTTTTACAAACTTGTCCCAGACAATATCTTCAAATTGGGAATATGATTTTTCCCAATAGGGTTTCCAGTATTCCTGGTTTTCACAGTTCTGAAAAGCTTTGAGAACATGTATTAACTGTGGCGATTCAGCTCAGCCAGTTCTACAGGACAAAGAGATGTAAAGAATAATGGTTGTTGTCCCACTCCCTCCCCCTTGAACTCTTTCCAAACATCAGCATGCTTTTGATTTGGTTAGAAGGCACTGATTTATTGCCAAATTTCTTGATTCATAGGATTCAAGCTGTGAATGTTGGGTTTTTTTCCCCACTGTGTAACTCCTCTCTTTAAATTCTTTATCTGTCAACCTGGGATTTTGCTAGTTCTCTTTCTTACTGCAGTGGTTTTGGATTAGAAAATAGAAGTGCTAAATAAGTTATTAGTCATTATAACTAGGAGCACTACTAGAACAACATAACTAGAAGCAGTTTGTGCTTCTAATTCTGACTAATATGTTTGGAGAGAGGACTGAGGACCCCCAAGTCAGTCAGTAGTGTTTGTCCTGCACTTGCAGCCTCCAGAGAATTTCATCAGGCTCTTAGGCAGGAAGGCTGATGCATGTTGTGTAGAGATGAAAAAATGAAGACTTGAAAAATATGCATATAATAAGTTACTCTGGACCTGGGAAATGCATTCAAAATGCAAGTCATGCTCTCTGAGAAAGGAGAAATCAGGAATATCACCATTCAGTCATCTTCCTTGGCAGGAGAGAGTCTGATGGGAGAAGTCAACATACCGCAAAGGCCCCGAGCATGCCAAACCCCTGCAGTCTACAAACACCAGCTGTGAAGTCGAATCACAAACATGATGAGTTTCCTTGAGCTGGGAGTGGGGGGGGGGCATGTCTGATGCCCCAGGTGTAACTGGAGTAACTCAAAAGAGGGCATAGGGAAGGACAGGATCCTCTTCAGGTCCTTCCAAGGACTGTCTCAGAGCCCAAAGTAATGGCCTAACAAAGGGATTAGGTCTAAACATGCTTTATGTTTGTAGGCTCTTTCTGTGAGTGCATTTGCAGTCGTGTAACTCAAGTGTTTGCTGTAGGTTTATTCTACAAAATGCTTGAAGTAAGAACTCAAATGAATCTGTCAGGCACAAAATGCTCTGCTTTCTTCAAAGCAGTAAATCAAGATAATACTGAGTTCCAACTCACTGAGGTACTTGCAAATCAACTGAAACCCAAGGATCTCATAGGCTGAGATGCAGCTCTTGTTACTGACGTTAGTAAAAAGACTGCTAATGTATAGGATTAGGTTTTGGTGGCAGTAAAGAGGAATAAACAGCTATTACTAAATAGTGAGATATGGCCCCCCTGACAAAAATTTGTCAGTGAGGAGACATTTTCAACAAACAGGAGCTGTTAAGCTAAAGGTTGGTCCTTTGAGTCTGAACGCTGAATAGATTGTGTCATATATATTCAGTACTCTTGGGTCAGGTCTCCTTCCCAGAGTCTATCAAATGTTATTATATGGTGACTGTTGATGTATTTTTGACTCTTATTCAACATTGTTAGTGAACTCGGGTGAATGATGCTTCTCTGCAGAGAAACATCTCTACTTCTTGAACTTTGCTCCTGGTGCACCCAGTTTAACACAGGGATGGCAGATGGCTTGTCTTTTCCAAAGGCTGATGGCATGTGCGAGAGGCCAATGAGGTGCAAAAGTTTTACTTGTGCTTAAACACAACATAGAATTATAGAATCATAGAATAGTTAGGGTTGGAAAGGACCTTAAGATCATCCAGTTCCAACCCCCTGCCATGGGCAGGGACACCTCACACTAAACCATGCCACCCAAGGCTCTGTCCAACCTAGCCTTGAACACTGCCAGGGATGGAGCACTCACAACCTCCCCGGGCAACCCATTCCAGTGCCTCACCACCCTAACAGGAAAGAATTTCTTCCTTATATCCAATCTAAACCTCCCCTGTTTAAGTTTGAATCCGTTACCCCTTGTCCTGTCACTACAGTCCCTAATGAAGAGTCCCTCCCCAGCATCCCTATAGCCCCCCTTCAGNGTTTGAATCCCCCTTGTCCTGTCACTACAGTCCCTAATGAAGAGTCCCTCCCCAGCATCCCTATAGCCCCCCTTCAGATACTGGAAGGCTGCTATGAGGTCTCCATGCAGTCTTCTCTTGTCTAGGCTGAGCAGCCCCATCTTTCCCAGCCTGTCTTCATATGGGAGATGCTCCAGTCCCCTGATGATCCTCGTGGCCTCCTCTGGACTTGTTCCAACAATTCCATGTCCTTTTTATGTTGAAGACACCAGAACTGTACACAATATTCCAAGTGAGTTCTCACACTTTGCCTTGTATCCTGCAGTATCTGAGCCTTTCCGTGCACTAACTGTGCTTTCGTGGGAAACCACGATTCTACCTTTAAGAACTTCGTTTGTTTTCATAATGGCTTTCTATTTTAAGGCATTGTTTTGTCATATGTTTTCATAGCTCCAGGTTAGGACCTATTACAATCTACTTTTAGCTCCAGAAATCATTTTGTCTCACATTCATCATCAGACAAACAGTGTTGTAATATTGATGTGTCATTACCATGTCAAGATAGTAATCTGAAAACTCACTTGTTTAGTGAACAAATGAGTTTGTTGGACAGTGTTGGACAGATGCTTATTTAACCTTATTGTGGCTGCTTCTGAGGTGTCCAAGGTTTTATTACCTTTTAAACTGCAGGAAAAAGAGCCTGTTCCCTGCCTCTTCTCCACTTCTGCCCCATGACACCTGAGCACAGGTCAGACCTATTTGCTTATTCACATCAGGAATTCATTTTCATATGGGACTTTTCAATGTTTATTCCTGTCTGGGTGTAAAACCCCACCTCAGCACAAATATGCAATTCTGCTTCAGGCAGGAGGAGTCTCCTCCAACCATCTGCAGTAAGGGACCCAGCATCCCTGGCCTCTCCACATCAGACCTCCACAGGGATGCAGGGGCTGTCACATTTGTGGTATGCTCTATCACTACTGTTGTCCTCCAGCACCAAGCATGGACACAGCTGGACCCTGGGGTGGCTCCAGACAGATGCCTTAAGCAGTGTAAAAGGATCCTGCTTAAATGAAGTTTCCTCTCCTGTGGGTGAATTGGCTGAAAGGAGCAGAGCAAATTACTTTTGGCTACGCTGTCTCTTTAGCAGCCAGACAAAGAGCCCCAGAGCAAGAGAGACACTGTCTCAGGTTGCAAAGGTAGAGAAACAGCTTAATTGAGTCACAGATGATGTCTCTGTTTTGATATTTTAATAATCGGCTGGCTCAGGCACTGCTCTGTAAGCAGGTGGCAAACACATGTCCCCTGAAGTCAAAACACAATGACAGGGTGTAAAATTTCTCCTCCCTAGAATATTGAAGGGCAGACCTAGAAATATCAGGTGTTCTGAAATAAAATCACATACTATTTGGCTTCTGCATTTGATTCCAATTTTCATTCCACCTGTACCGGGAAAGCCATTTACTGTAGTGCAAAGTATTTTCCACTTTGCACTACATTGTCTTGTTTTCTATTTTCATTAAGATACTTCTTGGATACTGAATGAATCAAATATGTGCTTCTTTCTTTAAGTCTCTTGTAAAAAATTCTGTAGGATTTTACAAAGGATAATGTTCTTTCTTAAACCAAGTATAAGATGATATAGATAAAGTATAATTCTCAGTGGAATCATAGAAATCACTGCATAAATTTCTCCATAAACGTTTTATTAATGCCTGCAGGTTACAATAATGCCTCTAGCAATGGAACTGATTTCTACCCATTTTGTCCCTGCAAGTATCTGAGAGACTTTTGTAGAGGGGGAGATGAGGCAGAGCATCAAAGGAACTGATTCACATGAGATAGGAAAGCGCTGAGGTTCACGCTACTCTTGAGTGGCTCTTCATGCCGACAGAAAAGAGCACAGACATGCATAGAGACCTCCTGCTCCTCAATGGAGCTCATAAGTCTCATGCCAGAGCTGTTCAGTCTCCAGCCTCCCAGACCCATGGGCTGACTTTTGCAGCAGTATTTCAGGCCTGCTCTCCTCCTCTGCAGGGTTTGGGAGCTAAAGCACCTCTAGAGGAATGGCAGACACCCCACACAATGCCCGGAATTAGTCCTGGTTGGAAAACCAGAGACATTTGCACCAGTGTAATGATTTTCCAATGAGCCAGTGCAGAGCCAGCACCTCCAAGGGAGCAGGAGCTGGTGCAAGAGGGACAGAGTTGTGATGTTCCTGTTGTGATGGCCTGGGACTCCCCAGCTCCTCCTCAAGTTAGAAAAGTTTCACAGAAGTGTGCCAGTATTGACTAAGTGTTTGATGGGAATTGTCAAATCATTTTGACCTTCTTGTTTGGTTTCAATAACATCAAAGGTGTTTCATTTTGCTAAGGTAGAAATGTTTCCCTTTGATTTGATCATTTCAATTTGCATCAGTTTGGCTTCTATGTTAGATGAAAATACAGGCTTTAAAATGTGAGTGTGTAAGACTATAAAGTACAGATTCTGTTTTGTCTTTTATAGTAGATTATGACTCTGCAGTTTTAACACAAAACATTGTACTTCATCAAACTGAAACAATTCAACATTATTAAAGCATGTTGTAATCCCATGTTCTCTTTCCTGTTACCCCAAAGAAAACAAAACCAGGCCATCACAAGTTTCCACAACACAGGTTTTTATGATTAGCTTTTCTGAAGGAAAGACAGAAGCTACATGCTACCTGTTGAGTTTGGAGGATTGAAATCTGTCTGTGGTGCATAAAATTAGGGAATATCAGAGTGGGAAATGTGCAGGCTTTCTCCTTTGTACTTTGTCCCTCTTTCCCGCATCAGAAGTGCCTTTGGGAAGAGTTCTGGCAGGGTTTGTCAGCATATACCTGTGGGGGTTTTAACTTTGCTGTGCATAGAAATACTGAATGAACTTGGAAACGCATTTTCAACGATGCTCTTAGTTCACATTGAACCGATATGCGCTATTATTTCCGCTTCACATGCTCCACAGTTCTCTGCTAATAACTTTCATGAGCTGCTACCTTCTCTGTACAGCTCCATTGCTATTGTGCATGTTCCAAGTTCCCAGCTGGGTTGCTCCAGGACAACCCATCTCGCAGGACGAAGGGCCATTCCCACGATGAATGGGGCTCCAAAAAAATGGCTCCATCTGACTTTATATCTGCAGTGAAAAGAGAGGATAACAAACCCAACAGTGCTTCACAGCAGTTCATATAACACATTAAAAGGCTGAGTGTATAGCAACCATATAACTGCCTTGGCTATTAGAGAAAGAAGCAAGCCAGAAAGCACTGCAATTTGGGAAGAAAAGGGAGTATTCGATTCCATGTCTGTTTTAGTGCAGCTGGGAATAGCACAGCACCTGCTACGCCAGGCTGACTTTCCTCTCATGAATTTCTCCATCGCCCCACAACCCTTGCAGATGCAGTTGTGTGTATCTTGGGGAGGGAATAGGATTTTCTCCATCATGCTGGAAAATGGCAGCTGCTCCTGGGCAGTCCTGCTGCTGTGTCCCTGTAGGAGCTTTCAAACAAAAATCACCATAAATAACACAAACAGGAACCAATTTTTGTCTTATGCTCACAGGTTGGGACTCAGCTGCAGTGAGTTTCCCCCAGTTCATGCCTCTCTGTGAGAGACAGGAGATCTCCAAGGCTTCACCCACAAAAACAGGGATTCTTGGGGAGGAACTCAAAGCTGGACCTGGGGGGAATCTTTCAAGCGTGGATGTAACAGGTGCTGAGGGGCTGTAGATCTTCATCTCTCAAACACACAGAGCATTGTTAACAAAGGCAGAGTAAATTTACTTCTTCATAAGATTAACAATTAATAATTCAATATCTCTCCAGTTGCAGCTGTAATGTAATCTTGATGTGTGTTTACCACTTGGTTTCAGCTCATTGCAAACTGATGATTCTCAGGTTAATTCTCCTGTGTGCCAACCTTATCTTGTCTCAGAAGGAAATTATTAATAAATTCTTGTCTATCTTGGGGAAGCCATTCCAGATTTGCATTTTTTTAGAGTGTACGGATTCTTCCGTTCTCCCCTCAAGGCCTTTCAGTCTTATCTAAACAAAACATCCCTGTTGTCATACCAACCATGTAGATTTGTGTTCACATATCTTTCTGGTTTTCTACTTACTTTGGAACTCAACTCGTATCGCTTCAGAACATGAATTCCTACAAAATAGGACAATGTTATCCTGCCACCTATCAAAATGATTCATTTCATAAGTTGGTTTTCGAGGAAATGGATAATTCTCCAACTGCCAGACTTCGAGCAGTGGAAGGGTTTAGAAAAGCTGTTAGAATTTTGACTTCTGGTGACAGTGAGGATCAGAGAGAGAATCCCAGGTTGTATTCCTCCTCCTGTATTATGTTCTCAGGCTCTAGTGAGCCGTTCCCAACTGCTGCATAGGAGAAACTGATTGCAAAGAATGATTGCAAAAGCCATCTTAAAAACCACGTGAGAGCATGCTGCTGCATACACAGTCCAGGAAACAAATGCAATCAGAGGGATGAAAGAAAGTGAGCATTTGGGATTTAGCCATGGCTGGGTTTTGCAGCAATCAATGCAGACCACTAAGGCAACACAGTAAAAGGATATTGTTGAGCTTTTCTGTTAAATTATGTTACACCTACTCTAATGGGAGGCTGGGGGTTCTTGGGGCTTGACCAGGCAGCTGAGAATTGAGAATGTGAGACTCTGCTCTCAGCTAAGGTGGAAATACAGATTTCAGGGTAGCTAGGAGGAAGTAAGCAATCAAGAGTAAGGGATTCTTTATTAATATGACATTGATAAAGTCCTTTAAACTCTGGAAGACACAGTGTCATCAATAAAACTGGGGCAATGGTCAATTTATTTCTGCCACAGATGTCACTTGGTGATACAAGCAGTGAAAGGTAAGACCTGGGCATGGAGTATTAAAAGGGTGGCAGCTTCCTTAGGAAAACTCACCTCTTCAAAACAGTGTTATCAGAATGGCATATTCAATTTGCTTATCTGAATAGGATGAAATTCAGTCTCCACTGTTTAGGGCTATGCATTCAGGAAAAAGTATTTTTAACCTCCCCTCTGTGGCTTGCCTGCTTGCATGCTGCAGATTCACCAGTGGCATGAATATGAAAAGAACACAGCACAAAAATAGCATTGCAGGTCCCAATCCTGCACCGCAATGTGCTTTGCTGAGTCTCCTTAAAATCATCCAGATCTTATTTTATTGCTGATATCAGCTGTACTTCCCAACTTCATGGCAGACCGGGGCCTCTGAAATTACACATTTGTCTTTCCCTCTAAAAGAAGACTCTGTTCATTCTACCGTACGTGGTAGAGACTCGTTGATCTTATTATTATGCACATGTGTATTGCCAGCAGTGTGCTACTACTTCTGCAGAAAAGGACTGCAGAAAAGGCCAGTGAAGTTGTACTGTTCCATATGCATTTTTGTGCCCAGGCCTGCTTTATCCACCAAGTTTAATTTTTGTTTCAAATAAGTATTTGAAATGGTTCTTGGCAGATGTGGGTGAGGAAAATGTGGCCTGTTGGACATGACTGGCATTGCAGGTTTGCAGGGTGCTAACTGCAGAAAGTGCTTTGCAGAGCTTGTTAATTAGAGTGATTTCAGTGTGTCTGGTGGTCATTAGCACAACCAAGCCCAGCTGGCAGGCATAGTCCAGCTCAGGTTGCAGTGGGCTCCAATGGGGAGAACATGTACAAGGAACCAGGTAGAAATGGCACAGAGAAGGGCGAGACACTTCTCTGTAAGCCAAACTTCTCATCTGCCAAGGGAGTGACCAAGTTTCTTTCAGTAAAACGTGGGCAACAGCAGAGAGGCACAAGTGCTGGAGTGTTACTGGGAAGGGGAACAAATGGGAACAGGCAAGGTGCAGCAGCTGAGAGGAAGAGGTGCACACAGCCCTGCCCAGCACAAGGCAGGCAGCACGTGGTAATGAGCCTTTCAGCAGCTTGTGTAGAGGCTGCAGTCTCCTTGGCCAATACTTGGTCCAGGCATGCCAGCTTGGTCCCATATTGCTATCCTTGGACAGCAAGGTGTGGATGGGTACAATAGGAGGTCTACGTTAAGGTACAGGCTAAGGTGGACAGTCACCGTATGGTTTTCTAGGTTGTGCCCTCTTCATTCAATATGAAAGCACAAAGCTTTTACCTGGACACATGGACTGTGGGTCTCAGTCACTCTGCTCTATCATAGAATCATAGATACCAACACTTGTCTTTGGTAGAGGAGACCTCTTGAACAGACAGTTTGGACCTCTGAAGGCAGGATGTTGAGAGTTGGCATATCTGGGCTCTGATGCCAGTACTGCCACACCATTTTAACTACATCTAGGCTAGTCATACATAGGAGTACACCAGAAATCCTGGTTCATGGAGAGCATGGACAGAGCACCCTGTAGCTCCCTTATGATCTGGGTGGTTGAGTTTCCATTCTTCCAAAGCCAGAATATACCTGCATAGGTGTAGAAAGATGGCTTTCAGCCTTCCTCAAACGTGCGCTTTTGCAACTATTCGTGTAGTAATATTAAATATCACAGTCACCTGGCAGAGTCTGGCCCCAGGATTTACATATTAGCAACCAAACAAACATTACCCAGGTTAACCTCAATATTTACATTCTCCCCCTTCCCCTGAAGGACACTGTTTGTCCTGGCATTGCTGAAAACTTACCAGGAGCCACTCAGAGAGTGAGCTACCATGGGCCCGCAGGTAGTGATGAGGAAAGATGGATCTGCAGTAAATCTCCCAGTAAATCTCAGAATATCTGTTCCTGACATTTCACATGATTTCGTTACAACCAGCCTCTCCATGGTGCTGTGCAGTAATTAATCATCTCTGTACTCATGATGCAGTGAGAGTGTTAGTGACTGCCCATAGCTTTGAGTACCTGTACCCAGTTAGTCTTCCTAACCCAGCAGGCTCCATCACCTGTGCCAGCCTTGGAACGAGGACTTGTGCATAACTTGCATCCTGGTCAGTGCCAAAGGACCCTGCAAAGCAATAAACAGTTAGTAAAACTAACTGTTGACTTAGAATTGAGGCTGATCCAGCAGAAAATTAGATCACATTTGTTCCCTGAGGCTGTACTGCCTGGTCCTGGCTGACATGGACAGGCTCATGAGGCCTGGGACTGTGCCAAGACACAATTCTCTTGGCTGGAAGTTAGTAGGAGGATTAATATGATAATGGATACATCCTTAAATTTACTTCCTTGAGCTGGTTTGATGGTTTTTTGGGATATATCCCAGCATCCTGGAAATTCTCCACATGGCAGAAGGACTGGTTCTCCTGAACAATGCCTGTAGCCAACTGGCCTGTATCTGCTGGATGGGAGAGCAGGTGGCCTCCAGGACAGGGGCTGGGCTGGTGAAGTGTTAGAGAGGCAACACATGAGGAAATAGGTAAATATTTGGTTCTAATTTATAGAGGATCAAAAAACCTTAAGTTGGCAGAAGCCAAAATGTTACTCTTCTTACCCCTTCCTTACCCAAATTTCTCCCTCTCTTTTCTTCTCTCTGCCATTTTTAATCCTTTAAGCCCTCTCTCCTTTGTTTTCTCCTTATTTTTAATGGGGAAATTTAAGGGATATGTTCTGTGAAATTAGAAAATATATCAAGAACTGCATGTGCTTTATAGATGTTGTTATAAACACACTCTTTGCAACAGAGTGCTGGAGAGATGAAAACAAGAGTGCCATTTCAGCATCTTCCATGGCATGAGTCAGAGAGATTGATAGTTATCCTTGCAATTAGAATTTTTATTAGCACTGCCGGTGGCCCTTGGCGTGCTGTGAATGGATGGCATTTTCTTGGAGTGTTTAGTTTTTCATAACGCCTTAGAGAAAATAAAGTTGGGCTGGAGTCACTCACCAGATAATACTGAGGGGAAAATCATGTCTTACGCTGCCATAGACTGGGTTTTCAAGCTCCAGACACCAGTCATAAAACCCCTTAGGTATCTGCACAGAGCAAAGCTCAGCAGAGCTCACATGTCTGCAGGGCTTTGGAGCACCAACAATGGGCTGAGGCTCAGAAGCTGGGCTGGCTCTATGGGTCTCCCCATTCCTGATCTGAATTCACAGAAAGGCACCTACAACATGGGCTGCTAATGCTCATTGATGTGCATCAAAACTGCATTTCCTTCCCTAAAGGAACATGCCCTTCTCTACTTTTTCTTTCCTTGAGGCAGGCACAGACCTCAGACTGACCCAGTGAGTGTTAAACAAACCATGGCACTCTTCTGCAGGATGCTATTTTTAAGCAGCTTCATGAAAATCCCGCTATCATACAGAGCATCTTTTCCCTTTCTAGAGGATTCTTATTACCAGGGACAGTCTAACACCTGTGCTAGAGACAAAGAGCAAACAGGAATATGATTTTTCCCTTGAAACTTTCACCAGCCCCTTATGGTTTTCAAAATTAAACTCCTGAGTAATATAAGAAGCTGCTCAGTCCAACTCCCCATTGCACAGGGAATTTCTGTGGCTTTCCCTGACGTTTCTGGGATGCAGGGGAGCAGCTTTCCATGAACCACCCTCCTGGATCTCAAACCTGCCTGAGGAATGCAACAGGGCATTCTCCAAACCTTTTGAAAATGCATCCTGGGGATCAAGCCCCAGTGGTGATGCCGGTGCTTCCTGCTCTCTTCCCAAATACTGCAGACTCTGGAGCACCTGCTGGGAACAGGGTTCTGAGCACATCACAAGCGTTTCACCTGCTTTCAAGTTACTGACAGGCAGAAATACAGAACCTATGGTGAGACTTGCATTGCCTTAATCAGTGCCCTGGAGATGGGCTTAAGATCTGTTCGTCTTCTTGACTGCCTGTAGCTTAATGATGGTCTGCTCTGTGATGCTTGTGCCTCTTTTGAGAGCAGAAGGCAGACTACTAAACCGAGTGCTTACTACTGAGCATCACAGAGGGCCTATGTGCCTCTGCCTGTATTCTGTGCCTCCACAGCCACAAGATGCTGCTGGTCCCTGGGTCCATCCCATGGCCATTCAGGCAAGTGTGTGATGAGCAGGGTGCTGCAGGGGAAGGAGCCCTTGCATGTCTGTGCCCACCCAGCAGGGAATTATGTTACACAATGATGAATTACCTCCTTGGGTAGTGACATCCGCTTAAGGTCTTGTAATATGCCAACCAAACAAGCCTAAGCTGAGCATACAGACAAGCCACTTGTAATTCAAAACAGGCCTGATTTTTCCTTTAAAAACCCATAATATGCGGGTCTATTTTCTGCAACTCTTCCAGGCTGGTTACCCCAACTGTTGGCAAACTGCGAGGATGGAGTTGCCATGGATACGCTCCGCACTGATTCACATGAAATACATCATTGCATTATTCCCAGAGTGGTGAAAGCCTTTCACAGCTGATAATTTTTAAGAGAATGATTCATCGTTAAATATATCATGGTGCATTGTTTGCTCTTCCTTGGAAGCATAATCTGGAAATAGGAAGCTCTTGGGATGCTCCTGAAGTTGAGAGTGAGACTGTGAGCAAGATGCCTGCTGCAGAGCACAGTGGCACTTGGATTTCATTCAGCCTGTGCTGAGAGCAGGAAAGGGTCCCGTGTAGCATGGCTGCCTGCTGCTCAGGGCCAGGTTCTAAGGAAGAAACACCCCACTCTATATTGTGTCCCACTGAAACCCACAGGAATTGCGTAGATGCTATCTGGGATGGTTGGAAGAATCACAGTCCAGTTATGTGGCTCTTAGGCCTAGGGCTAGAACAACTTCTGTCATTTTTAGCATTTACCTCTTGAGGGACTATGCTGTACAGTTAGGGGAAATGCAAAAATCCACATTAGAGGTGCCTGAGAAAGGGACACATCTCTCCCTTGGGTGCTATGCTGCATTCAGCACCCCTTAACACTTGGCACTGGCTAGGAAACCAGATCACCATTCATCAGAAGAGCTGAGATGAGTCTGTGGCTATGCACAGACTCCATCCTCCTCCTCCTCTTCCAGCTCCTTATCTCCCATCATCATCAGGCTGCATTGCCCCGCAGCTCTCCCAGTGCCACAATGCACTTGCTCTTCCTATCTGCCCAGCCAGGCACCTGCAGGGAGTGGAAGGGACTTCATTTCCTGCCATGTTCCCCAAACTATCAATGAACACAGTCAGCCAGACAGGTTTTAAGGCACCAGCTGTGCTTCAGGTTCCAAACACCTCCCTGGTCAAGGCTGTGATAGGAGGGAGGGTTAGAACAAGCAAACATTTTCCTCCAGGAAAAGCTAGTGTGAACCTAGGGATCACCAAAAGCCCCTTTTTATCACTGTGAGTAATGAGGAGGGAAATCCTAGGACATACAGACAGACCTGGCATGAGTGATCTAGGGAAGAGACAGAAAAACTGAGCCCTTGAGTGTGTATTAGCCCTGGAAGAAAGGATGATGCCAACTCTCTCCAAGGGATAGATGTGTCTCCTTAGTCCCTCAGGGAACTGCCATGGCACAGGGGGTGGGCACAGTGAGGGATCTGTGAGCAGTGGATGGGAGAGATGAGTGCCATAGAGGAAAAGAAAGAGGGAGGATAAGGATACATGGTGAAGGTGCGATCTGCAGCCATGTATTTACTGTTTTCCCCCCGTAACTTCTGTATATCTGAGAGCAGAAGAAGAGCTCCTGTGTCTCCTTGCTAGGTGATGGGTATCTGCGGCAGCAGCTCAGAGACACATCTGATGTCCACTGGCTGCATGTGTGTGTAAGGTGAGGAAGGGAGTCAGCATCATCTGGATTTTAGCTGTGATCACAGGAAACTGTCGGGTCTGCGGACACCCTGTTCAATTGAGATCAAACAAGAGGTCTGCAAATACATGTAAGTGCTATGGCAGATTGGCTGCTGGGGCTTGCAGGCCAGTGCAAAAGGCTCACACATAAGAAGAAAATGAGAAGCAACATTTTTCTGAGATACTTAATGATTTTCAACCCTTTTCCAGACTACGTAGCCCACTGGGTGCCTAAGAGTGCTGGAGGATTCTTGGTTGGATTTTCACATATAGAGGCACAGACCTCAATTCATTAACGGGGTTACATGTGCTGCTGCAGGCCTGGAGATCAGGAAACAGGCACTACACAGCCTGCTCTGGTTTTGAAACAGTGCATTGAGAGATTTTGCAGAGAACACAACAACTTCATTTTCTGTAGGAAATGGGCCCTCATCAAACAGCTGCCTGCACTTAGAACGTAACCCAAAACCAACTGAAATGAACAAACACTGCACTGTGTGTTCTTGACTCCAGGCCAAAATAATTCTCAGTTATTCCCAAGACAAAACTGTTTTCTCTGTCCCTAAAAGCCAAAGACGCACATTTCATGCATAATTAAAGTGAGATTTTAGTATACATCAGAGCCTAGGGTTGTGTGAGGCACAAATGGGGCTTTCCAAACAAGGCTTTTTATTACCAGTCATTTTAAGTGCAGGAAATAATGGCACTTCTGAGTTCTCCAAGCCCTCAGACAGAAATTTCTGTCGCGATTGATGGTTCCTGGTGTATTAGGGCTTCAGTGACTATAGCAGCTTTCCCTGAATGGATGGAAACACTGGGAGAGACTGGAATTGTTTAGACCCTTAATCCAAGGGGATGGAGACCCATACCTTGTGCTGTGACTGCCCTATGCTGACTGCTCTCACCTAGCTTGTGGCAAATCAACGCACACCAGGGGTATTTTTGTAGCTCGAATACCCAGTGAGTTTTCAATCCTTTAATCCCTGTTTCCATGCTTTTGTGAGAGCATCCACAACTGGGTGAGGGACAATGATAACAGTTCCCATTTGTGCCCCACTAACATTGCTGTTAAACCTCTCTTCCTTGGGTCAGGCACGGCATGGGTTTTCCCAGGAGACCTTGAGAGAGTTAGCTTTGCTTTTGCTGAGGTCAACAACTATCAGTATCATGAGGGTAGGAGGCAAAAAACTGACTGGGCACAAACCTCATTCCAGTGTCCTCTCCTGACACCCTTGGTATGGTGCATCCAGGGCTCAGGATGTGTAGCTGGTACCCTGCAGGGTAGCTTGTAAATTTCCCACATCCCCACTCCCATCCATGCCAAGTTTGTAAGGAAAACACTTTGTAAATGGAGGCATCTTCCAAAGCCCCTGTATTGCACGGGCTCTCCTGCAGAGTAGAGTACAACATAATGTCCTCCGTGTTCCACATAGCTCACCCTTTTCCTTAGCAGACCACTGCCTGCCACCAGCTTTACACCATATCACAGGGAACCCTCCCTTCTATCTGGGCTCATCCCAATCCTTATTAAGGGTTTGCTTCAGATAAGAGCATTGAGAAAACATGATCTCCTTTCCCCTTTCTTGCTCCCTCTCAATGACGCTGTCCCCTTCCCAGTGAGAACAGGCTGCCTATAAATTGAAATCCACTGCCTGTGCTGGGGTCTCCTTCCCCAAATGCAGGCACAGCACTGACCCCACACTACCTCCCTTTCCTTCCTGCCTGATCTGCTCTGCCCCCAGCTATGGCACAGGCTGCTCGTCCCATCCAGATCTCCATCACCCCCAGCACCCTCAGCATCCTGGGCTGCAGCGAGGCTTGAGGGCTTTCACTGGGATGACATGAAGTGGGGAAAAGGGAGCTGCTCCCTAAATACACAGCTTATTCCAGTGAATATCTTATTCCCTGATATCATATCAGGCTGGAAGCTGAGCAGCCATCCTCAGAGCCAGCCCATGGGGAGCTAGCAGTGCTTGCCTGCTGCTGCAGGGTGAAGGCTGTAAGTGCTGTGAGTCCTGTCAGAGCTTCTCACTGTAGAGGTGAACCTGGCCCCTGTTTCTCAGCCCATGGACATCCAATAATCAGTAGAAACAGGTCAGAATAATTTGAGGCAAATAATGGTGCTTTAAGAGACAGGTGTGCAGAAGAGAGATGTACAGTGAAGGAGAGCTGTGACCCCTTCACCTCTGTCAGTCTCTTCTGATTAGGAGCAAAAGCCATGTGATTTTAAGGTGGATTGCCACTTGACATATATCCATATTATTAATGGTCCTACTTCTCTTTAATTCCCATGTCAGCTCAGTGAGCTTGCAAACAGCTGGGGTTTGCTAGGCCTATATTAATAATTGATTTATGGAAAGAGATGTTGACATACACACTGCTTAGGATAAAAGTCATCCTTGGGGCATGGGAAGGCTAGAAGAAGAAAAGGAAGGAAGAAAAACAGATTTCCGTCTCCTGCATGGAGCCATTTAGCATCCTGGGTTTCAAAGGTCTCTCAAAAACTTCTATAAGCTGGTAACAAAAAACTAGGTCACAATTAAGCTCTTGGTTTCAAAAGAAATTTGCTTGGAATGATAGATGATGTATGTAATTATACCAGGGATTGACTGAGCTGCAGAGCTATTCATTGGGAAGACTTTGAAGGTGTTCTGTGCTTTGCAAAGGCTGCATCTGCAGATCACATGCAGTGTCCCATGGCAGGGACCAGGGCATATTCCCTCACCCCTTTTCCAGAGGCACTTCCAGATCCTGCTGGCAGGAGCCAGGGGGTGAGCAGGGGGTTCAGACTGTCTGACCTGGTCAGGCTTTCTGCTCCCTGCGAACTACAGGCTAATGGGAAACGGGTAGAGCAAGCAGTGGGTTTGTGTGGAATAGGTTGTAAGAAATCAGATGGAGACCTCCCCTTCATTTCACAATAAAATCCCATGCCATTTTCTCTGACAAAAAAACTCTGTAGGCCATCATCACTTTGCAGGATCCCTTAATCCATGTTCCAGAGGCAGAATTGGTTGGTCAACCCAGCTAAGGAGGACTTTTCTCTGTAGGAAGCTCAGCAGGCAAAGTCAATAGGAAATCAGTATCTTAATGGCCAAATAAGACCTGGACTTGACTTGCAGTCCTCTCTCAGGACCATAGTAAAGCTTTGGTCATCTGCACCTCATGTCTCAAGGGGTGTTTTGTCTCCAGTTAGTTAGGAAAATGAAACACCTTTGAAAGAGCAGCACAGTATCAGGCTCTTCTTCTGGGAGTTAAAGGGGAGCTGTCACTCCCTTAATAAACAGCAGAACAAACCTCAGTATCCCACTAGCTTGCCCAAAAGCATTTTCTGTGGCTGGCACATTCCTCTACCCTGCAAGCTCAGCTAGTCCAGGGAAAAGAGGGATTTCCAGAGTCAACTTCTCCACAGGAATGCAGGAGTTCTTCCCAGGGGCAGATCATCACCTTCATCAAGACAGCAGGTTAGCATGGGCAGGTGGGGAAGTTTCTTACAGCAGCAGTGCTGAAGTGGCTGCTTCTGATAACACTTTGTCTCTTAATATGTTCCTGCATTTCTTTCTCTGGATTTTAATCTCCTTTGGATATAGCACTGCATGTCTGGTAGCTCGTTCAGTCTGCTCAGAGCATGGCAAGTGAGAAGCACATAGAGCCCTGAAGTGTTCCATCATGACCCACACTTTAAAGAAGGGATCTCCAGGTGGGAGGGGTTTTGGGTTCCTGAACAATGGAAACACTGCATATTGTTGGGATGCGTTTCTGGTCTCACCAGGCCAGCGTAAGGCAGCACAGGGAAGGGCTCCTTTGGTGGCATCTCTACGGCGCTCCTAGAAGATGCCTGACAACCTGCACCCCTTATAACCAAACCCACTGGATCTTAAGTGCTCAATGCTGCTGGAGCTCAATGCTCAATGCTTCATGGACCCAGCAAGAAAGAAGAGGAGAAGAAAATTCTCTGCTTCTGGAGATGCAGCTTTGCCCATTTATACATGGTCTAGGGTGCATTTTATGTGTTATATAGGTATCATGGGGCTTGTAAATTAGGCTGGCCATTGAATACCTGTATTGTTCTACACTTGTACTTGCTGGATGTGAATAAGAAGTAGATTTCAGGGGTCAGAAACAGTGTGTAATGAGGAGCACGGTACTTATATTCATTTTTATAGCCAGAACCAATTCTGTGGTTCTTTTACCTCAGTTTAGAGGACCAGAGGGAGTCCCTCAATTAGGACAAATACTGATACAGTTATAATACCCCAGGTTCTCCTTCTGCAACTCATAACTTGACATTTGCAAGTGTTCACAAAATCAAACACAGGTCAGTTAACTTTGCTTGAGCCCTGGGCTACATTATCTAGTGAATCCTTTAACATTGTACTGTTTTCCAGTGGCAAATTCCTAGCAAATGGCATCTTGACCTGTTTGCTAATGGATCTTACTGCAGGCTGGAAACATTACTGGATGGTACAAGCACAGCTCTGAAGTACTGTTAAACCTGCAGCATAATAACACACTTGAGGAGCAGAGATGAAATGCAGTAGTTAGTAGGCTTCAGATGTTTTGTGTAAAGGAATTATACAGCTCTGGAAACCAGGGAGGAGGAGAGCGCTTCCTGCCAGGACCTGTTGATGATCCCATGAACAGCTTAAGTCCCAGCGCTGTGCAGTTCATGTTAAAAGCAGAGCTTGCAATGTTCTTCTGAAGCCTTGTGGTTCCATGTTTGGGGATTAGTTTGGGCTGATGTAGTTCACAAAGGAGCAGGTCTCAGGTCTTTCCAGAGTCTGAGCTGAGTCTGAGGCCATGGAGATGTGGCTTTGCACCCGTTGCCTCTTTGTGCTGGGACTGCCATATATCACACCCAGCACAGCAGCTCCCTGGGATCCCCTGAAGTGGGATTACTTGGGGTAAAGTGGGGTTTAGTCCTACTGACTGCTACCTACCAAGAAATCAGCAGTTCCCTGTTGGTATCTAAACTCTCAGAGCTGTCCAAGCAGTTTCCACTGAAGCACTTTGCCTACAGAAGCTTGTGTTTTGTTGAAAGTCTTGATTCTGTGGCCTTTTGGCTCTGCAGACACAGTGTGCTGACCTGTGTGTTAGCCCAAATCAAGTTTGGCCAGCTCTGTTGGGAAAAAGGGGCGTATATGAGTGACCAGCCTGAATCAAGGTCTGCTCCCCACACAAGCACAAAGCTACCTGCACAGTGAGAGGTTTTATCTGCCTGTTCTGGAGTGTGGATATCAGCAGAGATGTGACTTGTGGAGGAAAACAGTAAGGACATACTGTGCTTGATGAAGCTGAGATGGTAAAACTTGAATTCTGTTTTGAAATTACTTTTCTCCCTAAGACTCATCTTATTTCTTATTGCACAAGTAAGAGTGTTTCTTAAGGTCATGGTTTTGGAACAGAATTCTTCAATATTCTCAAAAGGGTTTTATTTATCTGAACTGTATTTTCAGAAATGCTGTTGTGCATTAAATGTTAAAATGTCCTTTTTTCCTATGGGAAACAAAAAAGCCTGCCTCTTGTCAAGTTCTAGTCATAGCATGGAGTTGTTTGGTTAATGGCAAAGACTTGAGGCTGCATACTGGAAACCTTTAGCTCTCTTCATTGCACACTAGAAAATTATATATAATTGCATAGAGCTATTATATGGAATGACCCTTAGTCATATTGTCTAAGCTGCTTATCACAACAGAAATAATATATATATATATAGTAATCTTCTTATACATACTGAGAAACCTAAACAAGGCCAGTACTGTGGTGGGGTCACTTATAACTGGCTATAATAAGGTTACTATACAAGGAGATATTAATGGTGGAAAAAGCTTGCTGGAAGTTTCACATTTAAGTCTGTGTAATTATTTCTGCCTTAAATAGGCAAACCCAGGTTTCTTTAGTAGTTCACGAGTGAGTACCCACCCTCCAGAGAGGAAAAAGAATGAGTAGGACATCCCTGTTGGATGTATAATTCTAAGTGTCTTGTACTGCTGGGGTGACCCTATCCACTCTGTCTTCTCTAAACAAGTCTTGCAGAGCCAATCATGTGTTGTAGCATTAACAGATCATGCTGTTTGACAAAGAGGTTGGCAATGGAGTATGTGTCTGTTGTTGGAGTAAGGGTAAGTGCTGATTTTCAGTAAAATTAAGAGTGGAGATACAGACTTTGTACCATAGATGGATGTGACATGCAGATCCCCCTTCTTTCAAAGAGTGGCCAAAAAGGTCATCATTGGCCTTGGTATGTTCCTGTTCCCTCTATGAGCTCCTTCTTGCACATCCTCCCCAAGCCCATAGGCTGAGCTGGGAGCTCAGGCAGGGGAAAGTGGTGGCACATCCATATCACAGCTCTCAAGGCACACAGTGACAGCAATTCTTGCCTTTTAGCCAAGAGGTAACTTTCAGTGTCAGGGGTTTTAAGAGACAGTGGAAAATAGTAACAGCCAGGGAAGAGTTAATGTTTTCATAGAAAGGTTTACACCTTGTGTTTGAAACTTCAACAACGAAGAATTTTTCTGTAAGGAATAAAAAATGTTTTAGCTAAAAAGCCCCTGTTTATTCCCTGGGGAAAATACATCCCAGTTGCGCTCGTAATTCCCAAAGTGGGATCTATAGAGGGTCTGTGGAACGTTTTGGACTTGTTCCTTAGAGGCCAGAAGCGGTCAGTGAGGGAAATTTTCTCTTACAGTACTTTGTGTGGAAAAACTGAAGTCATTAGGTCACATAGAGAGGGGTCACTCTCAGGGCTCAGCTTATGTGTAGGCTCCCCTCTAGCAAGGGCTTTTTGAGACACAGCAGTGCCAGTGAAGCGAGGGCAGGAAGGGGCTGGGGTAGATCTGGGGCAGGAATGACCTGTTGGCCTCTCTCTTCCATCTGGCACCAGCGGAGGTTTGCATTGGCACCACTGATCCTGCAGCACAAAATGGTTTATAAAAATAAATCTGGAAGCCGGCACTGGGCCAGTTCACCAGTGCTGGATGTGATGGTCATGGGAACAGTCACGGGAGCAGAGAGCAGGGGCATGTCACCGAGATCCCTATGATACAAAAATCATTTTCCAGAAGCACAAACCTGAGACTGAGTGATGCATTTTTGGGATGAAACCTAAGCCATTAATTTTAGTTGTACTGAACGCTTGCAGCTTCTGTACAAAAAATGCTTAGGAGAAAAAGTCCCTCAAACAGTGTTTAAAAGATGAGGGGGAGCCTCTGGTTGGCTTTCATCCTTGCTTGCTTGTACAAAATGGATGAGAGAGATTTCTCCCAGGTTTTGGTTGATACCAGGCCTATTGCAGCCAGTGTAGAATGGCAGATCATCTCTCCTGAATTAATCACCTGGGGCATTCAGCTTTGTAAGTATATATCTCGAAACAGAGGCGGTGTAAAGGAAGCAAGGGAAACCTTACTCCAGAGGTGTTTGGGTGCTCAGTTGTCACCTGAGCTGACAGAGGGCCTCCACTATCTGGAAATGCCTAATACAAAATCATTGTTCATTAGACTTTAAAAACTCAGAATCACAGAGGCAAAGAGAACATCCAGACCTCAGGATTCAGCAAGGCACCAGGCAGAGCAGTATTTCTGAGATCTCCCGGTCTGGCTTTATTTTTGAAGGTTTAGGGTTTGATAAAGCACACACACACCTAACCACAGCATTCACCTTGTAATTCCTCTCTTAAAGATGGGCATCCTGCAAAAGGCCAGTTATCCCACCATAATGTCTATGCCACCTTGTCTTCTGGCACCACTCCTTTCCTCTCCTTCCATGTGGTCTCGAAAAGCAAGAGGCACCTAACTGCAAACAAAAAGGGAGAAATTTAGAGGCCTCATCTGGTTTTGATTGCTCTAAGACATGATGATGAATTAGACCACTGGGAGGATCCATTGTGTAACCCATCTCTATTGGCATGGGCCAAGCCTGAACTCCGCCATGCCCATGCTTACAGCTTGGCTCTCCCTGCTGTGGGTGAGTCACTGTTCATTCATGAAAGTCAAAAATGGCACTTGGGAAACGTGCCAGATCTTTTAGGAATATTGGCTCCTAGATTACTGACAAGTTTTACAGCAGATCTGGGGACAGGACAGACATAACGACACGCACTGCAGCGAGCAGTCAGAGCTGTGATGGATGGCACAGTGCTGCATCTTCCCTGTCACTGGTGTGTGCATCCTGCTCTACAGTGGAGCCTACGCCTCGGAGGTTGGTTTCTTTCCAACAGCATAGTGATGAAATATCTATTGTGCTCAGAAACCTCTTTAAAAAAGAAAACAACTCTATCCAGCCCTTTGCCCTTTGGCAGATGACTTGAGCTCTTCTCCACCTGGTTAGCCAGGAGGTTCATTTTGTGAGCAGGGTGTCAGTTCTCATTTACCTAAAAGCTCCTGATACTCCTAGTGCTTGCAGATACTGCTGCTGTCATGGCAACAAGGTTATTTATGCATAATAGATACCTACTTTTCTTTTTTTTTCAGTGTTGGTAAGTAGAGATAGGGTCAGAAGGGCCATAAAATGGAGAGGGAAATTCCCAGCCCCATGCACATATTAATAACCCCTGCAGGCATCCTTCCTCTTCTCTGGCTGACCTGGTTCTACCCTCAGTCCAGCCCTTCATCTGGCAGGAACAAGTGACAGCCGAAGGGCATGTGGACATACAATGAGAAGATACTGACATCCCTTTCAACACAGGCTGGGATGTTCTGATTCCACTCAGAGCAGACCCTGTCATGGATCAAACTGCCGTTTGCCAAGCTGCCTTCATGCACCTGACCATTTATTTAACTTGATTTGTAATGTATGCTTATCAATACTGCTGTTCAATTATTTAATAGCCAGGCCACCAAAGAAACAGGCTGATGAACAGGGTTCTAGGGCTGCAATTTCAATTTGGTTAAGCTCTCCTTTAAATTCTTTGTGTTTCGTCTGTCCATTTTCCATGGCAACCAGCAAGCACCAGAGGTCAGATTGGGAAAGAGAGGAGATAATTTCATTTAAATTAGATGAAGCTCTGTTAGTCACTGGAATACTTCACATGTGAAGGGTTTTCTATGAAAGGGGCCCCTTGCTCAAGGAGAAACATAACATGTGTCCTGGCAAACCTCCCTCTGCAGGCTTGGTTGTTTTCCTGTGCTGAGGAGCTGCTTCTTAGGACCTAAATCAATTCTATTTATGTATAATATTGAGTCCAAAATGTGGAAAAACCCTCCACAGAAAGAGGGGAGCAAGTGGCTGCCCATAAATCATTGTCAGATAATGATCCAATTTCCAAACAAATAAAAAGCTTCTCTCCACAGTTCCCTCATGCTGCCTCACTTGGCCTTGCAGCTGCCTTCCTGCAAAACACTTTTTGCTTTGCTGGGGTTCAAACACCCCAGATAGTGTAACGCTGGGCAGTCATGACAGCAGCTCTCCCTGAGCCCAGCACACACATGTTTGCTGGGAGCTCTGATGCTGGGCATGTCTGGGGAGCATCCTTGAGACCCCTATGGGTGGTCGGTGCCTTTGCTGGCACAGCTCTGGGTGCTCTTTGCAGCCCATCCGCAGCACCAGTTCCATAGCACACAGCTGAGCACTCTGACCCTTTGCTGCTACCACTCCCAGGGGCTGTACAGCGCTACACCTGCCCAGGGCTGGGTGTTAATCAACTCCACAAACTCATTCATTGCCTTTAAAACCATCACTCAAGAGTATCACAGAATCCCAGAATGGTTTGGGTTGGAAGGGACCTTAAAGCTCATCCAGTTCCAACCCCCTGCCACGGACAGGGACACCTTCCACTAGAGCAGCTTGCTTCAAGCCCCATTCAACCTGTCTCAGTTTGGAGGAGCTCAGCTTCTGTTATGTTGAGGTGTCAGAGCAGGGAAGCACAGGGAATTTCCCTGTCCTAGGCATCCTGGCAACAGGGGGAAAAGATGCAGGAGGTAAGGGAGGAGCAGCACTCATAAATCAAGTCTATCCTTCCCCATCAGCATCAGATGCTGCTCCTGCAGCACAAATCCCCTCCTGAGCCCCAACAAGCAGAAGTTAAAATAGCAGGGTACGCCTGCAGTCACTAGGCAGGTGGGAGCGAGGAGCACTGTCCTGGGGAAAAGGAGGGCACGTGAAGGAATAACAATACTTTCCCCTTATGTAACTCTTGCCTAAAATACTTCAAAGTGGGCTCATAGATAAATAATTGAAGATAATACGGAATTAGCTGTCATTTTGCATGTCAGAAAGTAAATTTCTCCATTGCTTCTGTGTTGGTTAAGTATTGAAATCACCCCGGTTTTGCAATGATACGAGGCCATGTGGCTTCAGAAGCTGACCAAGTGAGCACAAAGCGTGCTCACGTACATTGCGGCTACTCAATGTTTGGGGCAAAAATAATCCACCAAGAAAATTATGCAAGTAATTCTGAATAATGAATAATTGGGAATTTTCTACTTTGCCCACAGGCAGTTTCTGAGCGGGGGGAGGGGGGAGCAACATTTGTCAGATAAATTATTTGTGAATTAATCACTCTGATGCTCTCTGAAGTCAAGGGGGTACTTGCATAAATAAGACTATTCATGGAGAAGACCAAGTCTTTAATGGTACTCTGAGAATGGTAAATTCATTAGCTGAAGGCGCTGATTATGAATCAAAGGGATAGGGAGGGGAGAAAATCAAGTCACAATTAGTCACTTAAATTGTATCAAGTAGCAAGCAACTGATTTTAAACAAGTCCAAACAAAGGGGAATTGATTCTTTCTGATTAAGTCAATCTTTCTTGCCCTTTTAAAGATTTATGAATTAATGTCAATAAATCATGGTTCTTGGGACTCAACCTATAAGAACACCGTGGAAACACAATAGCATACAACATCATACAAGTAGGTTAGACACAGTGGAACAGAAATTAAATGCAAACTTATTAGGGAGGTTTATGATGAGTCTCATGTCACCCAAATATTGACCAGTTGTCTCGAGCCTAAACTCCCACTTCTATTGCTACCAACTCTCTCTCTGGCTGCTCTTCTAATTTATCACTAACAAGTTTAATTACACTGCTGAAGGTCATCCTGTAAAACTAAGTGATATGGATCCAGTATGATGCTGGTGAATTATGTAGCATACACATAAAGACCTATTTGGAGTTTCGCCTCTGACCCAGTGAAGCGGAGCAGAGCTAATAGTGGCATCCTAATGGTGCCTCACAGTGAGACCAACTCTCCCCAGCATTTTGCATTAAGGAAGAAATGTTTTCATGTGCGTCTGGGTACTTGGGTTGGCTCAGCTCAATTCAGCAAAGCACTTGGGCAGATCATAGAATCACAGAATTATTTAGATTGGAAAACACCAAAGATCATCAAGTCCAACCATTAACCCAGCACTGCCAAGTCCACCACTAAACCATATCTCTAAGTGGCACATCTACACATCTTTTAACCACCTCTAGGCATGGGGATCCTACCTCTTCCCTGGGCAGTCTGTTCAATGCTTGACAGCCCTTTTGGTTGGAAACTACACATTAAAAGTAGGAAAGATTCACGAGCAGTCAGCAGCACCATGGTGCAGCCCTTCAGCAGAGACCTGGCTGCTGGACCAGTTGATGTCTGTTAGGAACTGTTAATGTCTGTTAGGATCTGTGCTGAGATTTGCCAGCTCATTTTATCTCCACCCATCAGACACCACTGGAGAGAGCCTGCAGGTTGGATTGTCACCTGCCTTGTGGATGCAGAAGGCTTTGCTTCACCACACTTCTCCAGTTGCCCAGTCCCGCCCTGCTCTATTTTTGGTATCAATAAATCTCCTGCAGACATCCCCTTTGTCGCAGCCTGTTCCCCAGCTCCAGCTCTGGAGGCTTTTCTCTGTTCCAAATGTAATTGCTCTTCATCCTTCTTTTTCCCCCCTCTTCCTGCTGTCTGGAACCATAGCTCATCATCCTACACTTCTCATTATCTTAATTAAACCAGGGCAAATCAAGGGCCCGTTTTATAACCTGACTTTACCCTGTGCAAGTTTTTAGCTCAAACAATGTGAATTAGCACTGAGATATCTCCTCAGAGGAAATTGGCACCTCAGCTCCCTCTGCTTTTTGTACCATGGTTGTCTGAGGAGCGCAGAGTGAGAAGCTGAGCTGAGCGCTCTGTGTGCCCCATCATACTAGGTAAAACCAGTCTTTTCCATAGCAGCCCAGCTACTTCCCGTTGTCTCTGGTGCTCACGTATGGCTCCTTTGGGTGAATGTATTGCCTTTACAAGAGCAGTGCTTGTGGGCAATGCATCAGGCACAGCTCATGCCCCACTGCACACCATGGACATCAGGAGGTACAAGCTGCTGAACCACAGCATAGGGAGGTTTCTCAGTCCTGCTGCACATCCCAGGCAATGTCCCTTGAAGTGATTAACCCTCCTCACGAATCCTCTCTGAGCAAAATACTGTTTTATGTCATGTGGCATCTGAGGGCTATTAGGGGCAACAGGACTGGCATGTTCCTGGTCCACACAGTCGCATCTTATCAGTACAGATTTGCTTTTGACTTGATAGTGTTATTCTCAGGATAAAGGTAGTTTAACTTTTCTGTACTGGAGCTACATGTTTTCTCACTAGCCTTTCCAGAGATTAGGTTCTGGGAGGAAAGGAAGGATAAAAGAGAAAAAAGAGAAGAAAGTAACTTAAACCAACATTATTTAATTCTGTTTAGGGGACACGGCCTTCCTGTCCTTTTATACCACAAGGAGTAAGAGCATTTGGATCCCTTTACTCAGGGGTCTTACCTTGTCATGCTTGGGTAATGCTTCCAATTTCAGAATGGAGAAAATGAAATTAAGATGGTTTAGAAGTGTATCCAGCCAGGAGAGGATGCTGGGAGCTAGGTACTATCCCCACTGCCCCCATGGATGAGCACCTGTATTGACACACACAAACTGGTGCAAATATGGGCCAGTCAGTACATCCCAGTTCTGCATGTGTAAATGTTGATGGTAAAACTGCTGTTCTGGTCTTTCAGAAGAATTATTTGCTGTTTAATTAAGCAATGTTTGTACAATATCTGGAAAGGCTCTGTTGTAAACATATGGTGTGCGTCTCGGAGTGCATCGGTGGGGAAGCTGCCGCTTACTTGTATAGCAGTAGCTGATCTTACATTGTGCTTTACTCCTGTACATTTCAAGATGAGCTATGGAAGAAGGGAGTAGTGCCATTAGCACATCTGGATCTTTGGATTACCCAGACCCACAGAGCTCCTGTGAGCCACTCTGGGAGGGCAGCTTGTGCCTGCTTCCATCTCACCCCCAGGTCATTTCTGTATGTAATGAACAGTGACATTTTGTGGTATCAGGACGGCCAATGGGACTGCCTGGGCCTTCAGATAGCAGAGACTTCAGAACAGATTACTCAGAGAATTTACACTTTTGGTCTCCTTATGTTGGTGGTATTTATGCTGCAGTTTCAGGATTTATTTTGGAGCTACTTGGCTGATCTGCCAGCATGACTCCAGTTCTGGGTGATGGGATCTGTAGACCAAAAGCAGGGTCCATCTGAGAACTCCTGCCCAGGGGAGGTGTTGGGAATTGTACCCAAGGGCTTGGAGAAACATTAACATGGTATTAGACATGAGTCACCAAACATCTTTCCTTAATGAGCTTCAGAAGTGGAGCACCATCTGTCCTCACCTTCAGCACCTCAGTCATACAAACATCCTGCAGCTGCGTATTCAGGTGCACCAGGGAAGCTGCCTTGTGTAACAGGCTTAAACCTGTGGGGCATACACTGTCCTTGGGGTCTGCTGCTTTGGTGAGAGCAACAGCAAGACCAGGAGCATCAGTATCTGCTGGGAGAAATCTGGTGGCTCAGTGGAAGCAAGGAAAATGCTCACAGAAAGGCTGTGGTTAAGGTGCCTGTACCTGTGTTGCAGCAAAGGCAGTGGGAGCAGGAGGGGACCAAGTGCTGAATAAGATTTTCCTTGCAATGAAATTACTCCTTTAAAATCTCATATAAGGGAGATGTCAGTTCTAGGAGAAAACAACTGACTGCTTTGATTTTACAGGGAAACAACAAATTCAGATGGTATTGGGCATTATTTCTTTACCAAACACTGTCAGAAATATTTCCATTTTTATTCCAAAGTGAAAATGCATTTTAAAAACATGCTTCCCCCCATGCTGTCTGGCCACTGCAAGACATTCAGCAATATTAGCGGAGCTGATGGCTGCTAAACGGCCTTCTATCCAACAGTAATGAGCTGCATTTAATAATGAATTAAACATCATTAACCGGGGAAGTTTTTGGTGAATGCTTCTTTAATATCATTGTGCAGCAATTATCTCTGCAGTGAATTGCTCAGCTCTGTCCAGCTGCATGATTTGTCATTATTTGGAGGAAACAGTAAAATCACTCTGGTCCAGGAGGGCTAATAACAGTAAGTGACACGGAGTAAAGTTTAACAAGTGTTTCTGTTTATCATGCAGACCACAATAACTAAGATGCTCCACCTTGCTCCTGAGTCTGGATGACCCAACTGGGCTGGTTATGTTTCTACAGTCAATGAAAGCCTCTCTCAGTATGATCTAATTCATGGACACATGAAGTTTCTTTATTAAAAATTGATGCACACAATTAAACCATGATAAAAGATGATAATGGGAATAATGAAGCTATTTGGTATTAGCAGTCTTTATTGTACAGTGTTAATCCACAGTAATGAGACCTTCCAGAGTTATTTATCATGTGTAGTTATAGGGTCAAATTCATAAAAGCATGCTTGGTACTTTTCCAAAAATTTTTCCCCTTAAAATAATGGACTCTGAAAAAAAACCAAAACCCCAAACATTCAAAATAACTATTTACTGGTATTTGTTTGGCATGTCCTCACTGCCCTGGCTGAGCAGTATGTTCTTTAGCAAATCATGTCATTGCCAAATACTCCTTTCCAGGAGAAGAGGCAGCATTGTGCAGCTTACAGCCATGGGGGATAGTTCAGCCTGCACCAAGAAGTGAGGTTCAGGGGTGGCAGCTGAACATTTTATCTGGACAGATGAAAGGAGTTGGCTTGTTGTAATGCTGCCTAAATGAAATGGTTCCCGTTTTATTTCTGAGATAGTGCTAAGGTAACCTTTCTGGTTCAAAAGTACTAAAAGTCTTCCTTTCGGGGCTCCTCCATTCCCAGGCTGTGCCAAGTGCTCAGTTTAGTGCAAACAGTCGCAGGACTGATTGTACTGTTGCTCCAGAGTATTCCCAGTTGGAATGCAGTTAAAACCCAGGAGGAATTTCTCCATCTCTCCCCCATGCGCCTATTGGCACATTCAGCAGCAGCACTGTCTCTGCAGCACAGGGTACCAGCCTGGGCAGAGGGTCATAAGGCACGTTATTCGCTCCCTTGGCTCCAGCAGCCCCAAGATGCTTCTGCCAAGGCTGCAATTGCTGAACCACTTGGGGCTCAGTGAAAACACCCATTTACTCCCCACTGGTATCCAGCATGAGCACAGGCTGATCAGCTCCTTCTTCTTCCTGTTGGATGATCAAAATATTTACGGCTCAGTGAGTGGGGCTGGCAGCAGCCCCAAAACTTTGCTCTTGATAGTAAATGTCACATTTAATATTAATGATGTGGGCTACTCAAGTCACACTTGGATGAGTTATTAACCATTGGGAATGACATCTATAATAGGAAATGCCTAAAATGTGAGCTGCCTTATAAGCACACAAAACTTCATTTTTATAAAAGATGTAGAAATCTAGGCAATTCACTAAAAATATGTGGATGCTGTTCATTGTTATATAGCCAGGAGAGCCCATCTGTTGTCCAGGTTGGTATATTATTCACTACAGCACTGGATAAACTGTGCCCCGTGGGAGAACAGAGCAGTTATTTAATCATCCTCAACAGAGGACAGAACAACACTGTGCCATGGCACCAGGGATGGTCCCTTTCTGCTGTCTGACCCCCCTGCTCTGCTCCCTTGCATCCAGTTCCCACCTCTCTGTTAGGTAAGGCTGAGTCTTGCATGAGGGCTTTTGGATTTTCTATTTTATTGTGCACTGAGATTAAAATCAGTGACTTTCCAGGGATTCCAGCCAGCACTGATATACTATGAATGAATTGGGCTCTGCATTTTAACACCACCAAAAAATAGTAAATTGTACAGTGAATTTGTCATTAGTGTTCTGCTGGGAATTACCATGAAACAGACTGTACATTACCAATATTATGGGAGACGAGAAGTGGATATAAAGTTATAGAATGTCAATGTTTATAGCTTGTCATAAAAGGGTTTCTTATTATTGCAAGATAAATTCTCTTCTCAGGTATATTGGTGCAAATGCTGGGTATTCATAGAAATACAGTAATTTGGTCAAACCGTATTACAGAGTTCATGAGCTGCTGTGTTGATCAAGCCACTGAATTTTATATGAGCATTCCACATCCCACTGTGTGATCCTTGTGTTACCAGAATGAGCAGCTACTCTGGGCTGGAGTGCAGGAAACATGGTTGCCTATGGATCCCACAAATCCATTTTAAGCACTGTTTTTCCAAGTCTCTCAAATGCAGACAGGAAGGCTCTGTAGGGAGCTTGGACTGCGAAGGAGTGTTGCATGTTGGGAATCTGAGCTTCAGTACAAAAGAGATTGAAAATGTGGTCAGACCCCAAATGCTGTATCTCATGGATTTTTGCATCACCCTCAGGCAGCTAACAAGTTTCCAAGGCCAATGCTTCTACTGTGCATTATAGCTAGGTTAAAAAGGAAGTACAATATTGTGCTATTCTTCCTGCTTGGCTTCCAAAATAGCAGTATGGATTTCACAATGAAAGGTAGAAATGCAGGTAGTTCTACGGGAAGCTGCAGCTTCTTATCCACAGCGCAAGAAGCAGCTATTCCTCTCTGTGTGCTTCTACAGCTCTCAGAACTCACTTTGTTCCTCTTCACATTGCTTTTCCAGTGAGCAGAAAATGCAAACCCACAGCAGAGGTGACCAAAACTGGTCCAAACTCATCCCCAGTGAAACCCAGAGACCCCCAGCAGCTCCTCCTGTTCCCGGTGCAGGCAGCACCTCTGGCTAGCTTTGTGCCATTGGTACAGCTGTGGTTAACACCTTCCCCAAGTACAAGAAATAGTAATTATTTGAACTCTCTACCTCCATAGCGTCTCCTGGCATGTCACAGACTTGCTGTGTGCCAAAGTCTACCCTGACTCATACCTTCACCTAAGCCAAGAAAAGCCAACCTTTTTGAGCAGTAGCTATTAACCTTCTTCTACAGATGAGGAAACTGCACAAACAGAATAAATTATTTACCCAAGGTCACAGAAGAAATCCTAAAGGCCATAATTAGAAAAAGGACCCAGATTGCCTAATTCCTCTTCCTGTGCTTTGATACCGAGTGTTATTTTTCCTCCTTGCTGTGACTTACGCTCCTTTGGACACTCCATCATCTACACCCTACCTCCTACACACTGGATCTCTTTCTCATTTGGTACCTATCCTACTCCTTCATTTCTGACTCAGCAGTATAGCAGTGCACATCAAAGTAGTCAGTCTCAGTGAAGCATTGTGTCTGGCAAAGTAAGATTTGCATCTGACTCTTTAGCACTCTAAATGCAGACTACACAATTGTGTTGAGGCACTGATTTATACTAATTTCTGCTCTGCTTTGCTTTGGTAAGAGCTACCTGAGGGACTGCAGCTTTTTTTAACCTCTAATAATGATGGAGTTTTAAAAGCTTGTTCTGTAAAGTAGTGGAACTGATTGTTTCATCAACTTAAATTGTGGCTAAGTTCAGTCTATGGACACGCTGAAGTCTTTCAATCTCATGCACTTCCAGTCCCCCAGTCACTGTGAGGATAACTCTGATTATCTTGATAGCCTCACAAAAGGCCCTTTTGCCTGTAATGAAGTTTGAACATGTCAAGAGCAGGAACTTCATCCACGTGATCATCAGCAGTATCTGAGTTAATTTTAACTCCTTGGTTCATTAACTGGATGAGGCTTCTCATAAGACAAAATGAGTGGTATATTGCCAGAGTTTGCAGGTAAATCCATCACATTTCCTTAAAGCATTCTCAATCAAGAAAGAAAATACATTAAAAAACCACAAAAAACCCTCTACCATTATTTACAGAAGCAAATCAGAAATGAATTTAATATGCAAGAAAGGGAACACCCAAATTATAACCTGGATCTCTTGAAGGTCTTAGGAGAACCAGAAAGGTCCATCCCTCATCAGGTAAAGGAGCAAGCACTAAGCTTAGCAGTTGATTTCCTGCAGAGGAAAACAAGTGCAGATTAAACTATCAGAAAGAGTAACTGTAAGTGACAATCAGCGTGAACAAGGTGTGCTGTGGGATCTTCTGGAAAATCCCTGTCTAGGTGCAGCCTGAGGGCAAGGGACTGTGTTCCCACTATCCACTCCATACCTTTTTTCTCAACAATTCAAAAGCTTCTAGTGAGAAGCTTTAAAATGTCAATGATAATATTTAAAAGGTGTTCTTTCTCCCTGTCTTTGCATCTTGCATTCAATGAGAGAAGCTTCTTGACCTGCAGACCTCTCACGCTCCAAGGCACTGTAAAGCAGGGGGGGTTTTCTTTAGCGAACACAACAGAGCGTGCAATGCACACCAAACTTCCCAGGAGGGTGCTGAAATGCCTGCCTTCCATTCCTTGGGCTTCTGAGAGCCATCTCCAGATATGCTGGGGATGACAATGACATCCCGAGAGCTGCCAAAAAATCACCAGGAACAGCTGGTAAAAATGCTCAAACCTCCCAATGCCTTTAATATACCATAAACAAATCTGCTTCATTTAAACCACACACAAGGTGGTTTAGGAGACTTGCTCCTAGATTTATGGGCTTTATTCATTGTTATTGCCATTCCCAAACATAAGATATGTAAAGCACTCTAGGAACAAACACTGTGCTGAAGGAAATACTTTAAATCTTCTCAGGTTGTTGCTAATGTTTTGAAAAGACCTAAAGCTCTTCTGGAATCCTGTAAAGAAAAATGCATCATGAAATGGGGTTTTTTTCTGTTTCTGGTCAGTCAGAGCAGCAAGACAGCAGCCATCAGCACTGTCACACACTGCAGCTGCTGCTCTGGTAGAGGAATTCAGTATTCACACATTTTGGCCAGGGTTTTTAGTAAGGTTTCAGGTGCCTACCTTCTGCCATCCACTCCATTTAAGTAATGATGAGCAAAGCCCAGCATGTTTCTCTAAGATTAACATCTTGCTGGGAATATTTAATTGTCTGGAAACAGAACTGAAAGATCCTGCAGCAAGTCCCTCGCTCCCAGGGAAGCCCCTGAGGCCAGGATTGATGCTGTCATTTACGGGATTAAAATCCCAGTGTGTCCCAGAGCAGAGGTGGCTGAATTCCAGTGGGGACAAAGCAGTTCAAAGCCAAGGACAGATGCCTTGACAGCAGGATGGAAACTGTCTGGCTTAAGGTTGCTGTGAAGTCATCATGAGTTATTATTATGGGATCTTGACATCTCACAGCGAAACAGCACTAAATTGTTTTGCACTGCTGGTTTTTGTAAATTCATATGCATGAGGAGCAGGAGCATCAGGCACACGGGCTCTCAGAGGTGGTCTAGCCCTTGTCTGGTGGCTTTGATTTGGCATCACAGCTCATTGTGCAAGCATGCGTGTGTGTCCAGATGTGTTAGGGGAGTGCTCTACTGCACACAGGTAACGTTTGCTTCTGTACATGTGAAAGATCCTTTCACTATCTTCATGCAAATTCGACCTTGTGTTCAGGGCATTAAAAGCAGAAACCTCTTGTATCATATCCTTGTTCCTCTCACTGTCACATTTCCACTCTCTAGTGCCTTAAGTGGTCACTTTAAAATCCCACTTACACAGGCTTTGTCTGAAGAGCCACCCTTGCAGACTCCTGTGCCCCAGGGACTAGAGCTCAACAGCTCTGTCGGGTCGTTTTCCTCATTGCAAGGCCTGGAAGAGCAGGGGTTAGAGCTTGGTCTGGCTGGCTCCTCTAGTCCCAAACACACCCTCCAGCCCTCAGGGATGGCAACATCTCTTAATCTCTTTTTTCCTAGGGTAAAAGACTGCCCTGGTGTAGGTGTCCATCTTCTGCAAGTTCCCATCTGCCTTTTACGGTGATGTTTAGCTCTGCCCAGGCCCAGGATTTCTAATGCTCCTTTTAGGCTCATCACTAGGCAGGTCTGTGATCCCATTTCTCAGGCATTTAACTCTTTGCCTATATAATGCAGGCAATGTACAGCCCAGCAAAGAGATCTCTGTGAGGGCAGCCAGGTATGACACTGCTGAGCTCAGGGTCCCTGGAGGAGTTTAGGACACATCTGGGAGCTTCAATAAGAGGCAGGTGCCAAGGCAGGCTTTGCTACCTTTGCAGAGCTGGCCCTCTGCCACCCTGCTGCACCTCTTTAATTCAAGTGGTGACTCACAACCTGGAACTATTAGGTAGATGGCATATGCAGTTAGAGAGTGGTATTTTTCAGTGCTCATTTACTTATTATATTATAGTTTGATTTATAATTATATATACAGTACATTCCTCTCTCAGGTCCAGGCATCCTTGCCGACATAAAAAAGTACAGTTAGCAAAACTAAAGCCAGCAGATGCTCAGAGCTCTCTGTCAAAAATAAACAGCCAGAGCAATTCTTTTTTCCACCAGTTTTTTGTATATTTTCTTTTCTCCCTTCCCTTCCCAGGGACATTGGGATAAGGAAAGCAGCCCCCAGACCAACATCTTGACCCCACAACAGCAATGTAGAGAGCAACAAAACAGCTCCCCAAATCAGGAGCAGCATTTGCTGGTATTTCCAGATCTTCCAAATTAATTTACTTTGTACTGCTGGAAGTTTTTAATGCTGGGAGAAGTGTCTGTGCGATCATTAGGTGGGATTTGCAAGTGCCTGTCAGAGGGAAAGCATCACCTCTCAGTCTTTAGAAGCCCTTCTTGTTCAGTGCAATTCAGTTTGATGTGAAGAGAACTGGAGGGGCTAGGGTGGGATTCCTGGAAAGATGAGGAGGAGCAAGTCATATACAAGGTGTCCTACACTGGTGTATTTGTATAAACAACACAACTAACTGTAGAATCATTGCTCTGACCTTTCCTGGGGCAGTGGCTGCGGTTGGTACCACCATAGGAGATGAAGGTGGTAACTCAAAAGCTGTCTTTACAGTCATCTGTGAAAGAGTCAGCTCAAAGGGCTTGCTGGCAAGGGCTGTGCAGCCAACACCAACAAATCATCCCCTAAAAAGCCCTCTGTGAGATTTTTAGACAAGGTAAGGTAATACTTAGGGATTTGCCTCTACAAAGCATGCCTGGAAGCAGGCAGGACGGTGTCCAAAGAGCCAGCCAGAGGGTTGTTAAACCTGCCAGCCAAAGAAAAAGCACCATTCCATAATTATTCCTGGCTTCACTAGGAGATCAAAGAGCAAAGCTATACAGGCCTGGTAGGGAATTGTCTACATATAGTGCTAGGCAAGGAGAGGGTGATGCTGTGATTACTGCTGGAATGACGGATGAGGGAACACCTATGGAGCCTGCAGCTGATTAAGGGAAAAAAAGTCTTGCCTTTTCCCATTGCTGATGTAAAAAGGAGACAAAGGCTGAGCAGGACAGCAGGCCTCCATGGGAATGCTACAGCAGGGATGAGTGTGGAGCTCTAGCATGAGCCCAGCAGGTCTGTCACAGTGCTGTGTCACACAGCTGGGTATAAGGCTCATGAGTTTGATGAGAGAGATGCTAATTTGGGTGAAACTTGAAAATTCCATTGAAATTCCTGCATCTTGTAAAGGCTGCCTGTAAAAAAATGTCAGTTTTAATCAGCAAATACAGTAAGAAAAGCTGATAATGCATTGGGTGTCATCCCAGGAGCTGCAGAGAAGGCCTAAGCAGAGATAGGGCCATATCTCCTTGAGGCACAGGTGGTAGAGTGGGGAGGTGCAGGAAACAGTTGTTTTGTTTAAAATAATTGTTGATACTTTAAATCCTACATTTTGGGCCTGAATACGCGAGTAATTTCAGACCAGAATATTTCAAAACATTCTTAATTTATTTAAAATCAATTAACCAAACAAGGGAAAGACGGCATTTATGAGCTCAAAAGAGAGCTTTTCTTTAAGGTCACTGAAAGAGAACATTCTGAATATGCAAAAATATGCAATTTTTTTTAACCAGACCATAGGAACCCAGCTCTTGTTCCCAGAATGTTTCTGTTTTGATAAATAGTTGCATTGTCACAAACATTGCTGCTATGTTTCTGACCTGGGCAAGTTCAGAGCCATCAAGCTGATTGATCAGACAAAAGGAATTGGATTTTGTACGGTGGGGAAGGATAGCAGGAATTGGCGTCTTAAAAATCTGAGTTAAAGGTTGAACTGAAAATATTGTGTAACTCTAGGTGAAAAATCACACAGATTTAAGGGTATAACGTATTCTCAAGGTTAATTAAACTTGATTGTATGCAAAGAGTGTCGTGGTGCTCAGGGCCTCTAGGGACAAAATCCTGCCACAGGATATGTGCATTGGGCTCTTTTGGAGCTAGGTTTGGGAATATCTGAGCAGGAATGAGAGAGATGGTGGAGCAGGCACCACCTGGTTGGAGCTGGGGTGGTTTCCTAAGTCAAATGCAGAGCGTGCTGTGCTGTCCTTGTACTGCTGGGGCAAGCAGGGGGAAAGATCTGACTCCTCCTGCCTCTTCTCTGCCTATTCTCAGTATAAGTAGACCAGTATAACCCAAGGATTGGCAGGATTTTGCTGTGTTAAATGCACTTGGAGAAAGTCACTCTCTTTTGCTGTTTTTCATAGTCTTAGAATATTTATACTGAAGCTGACAGCTTGAGGAATAAGATCAGTGCATGGGCCAGACAATACCCAGCAAAGCTGAGTGCAATAGGGCATGTCTGTCTTATCCTAAAGTTTGTGCTTCAGCTGCTCTTTCTCTTCTCACCAGTGTACTGTTGGCAACTGGGAGGTCAGACTTGCCATGGGTCCAGGGTCACATTCATGTGCTTAGTCCGAGGGAGAGTTTTGCTTTCTCAGGGAGAGATTTACTCTTGCTTAATAAGCACAATTATAGCTGCTGTTTTGGTGTGTTGATGAAGCTTCCAGATGGCCACTTGTGTTTTCTGAAGGCAAAGAGAAACTCAGCAGCCAGTACTATCAAAATCCAACAGAGAACAATAACTCTGGCTCCAGAAACACCTGATTCCTGGTGCTCTACTTTTACTAGCCAACTTTAAGTAATAGATGTTGTCTTTGTCTTAAGATGTTCTATCACATCTTAAGATTTTATTTATTATAACAACTGAGGCAGGAATATAAAAGGATTATAATGATTTCTCTGGCATGTGTGGGAGGATGTGATTTCTGCTTTGGTCAGTTCACTGATAACCAGGCTCTTCAGCAGGCAGATGATGGCATTCCTGGTGCAGATTGCTGATCTATCTGAGCCATGCAGTGAAATGATCAGACTTCCAGCTATGAGGGTTAAGGGAATCCAGGGAGATATTTGTTGCAGTGTTACCCTGTCCTGGTAGCTCTTTCCATCCCTTGCCTGAACCCAAGGCAAAGGCAACTCTGTGAGGCACAAGCAGAGCTTGACCCAAGCTCCTTTCCTGTCTGGAATGTCTGTGCCAGTGCAGTTGAAGCTCTGCTGCTTTATGCTGTTTTCAAATCCAAGTTTAAGGCACTCGGGGATTTAACAGTGTTGTTGCCCAGTGAAGCTGGTTTCTGAAACTGTTTTCTAGTTTAATTTGTTCAAGGTTTTTTGTTTTTTGGTTTTTTTTTTGTCTGGAAAAATAAATCAATACAATTTCTGCTGATAAGAAAAAGCATTCCTAAGGATTCTGCCAATAAAAAGCACCCTGCCAGCAATTACTTAAATAACACCTTGCTGACATTTCTATTAATCAGAAATTTGCATTCCCTCAGTTCCTATAAAGTTAAACCCCAGCACTGGTTTTGCTTACAGGGTGGTTGGGTCTTGGTAATGCAGGATTGTGGAAAGGGGGCAGAAGGCAGCAGGGACATGGCACCTGCTTGAGAGGGTAGTGGCCACCTACCAGGAATGAAACCAGCAGGAGATGCACCAGCTGACAGGTCCAGTTTCTCAGAGAGGTAGACTTTAAAGTGGAGGCAAAGCCCTGGCTCTTAAATCCATCCACAGAGACATGACTGAATGCCTTACACGTCAGAGAGCTTCCAGCTGCAGATGTCAGTGGAGAGAGTTGTGATTGACCCCTCACCTCATGGCATCTTATGGACTCTAGTTAATAATAATAATAACAATAAAAATGTCCCCAAATGCTGTGTGCTCAAGTTCATGCCAGTCTGACTGTATACACACACCAGTCCCCGTCCAAACTCCAACCCCTCAGCCTGCCTCTATCCACTCCAAACCAGGACCTGTAGGGAATTCACGCTGACCATTGTGAGGCCCACAGACACCTATGGAAAAAGGCACTGATTCACATAGCTGAAGCTTCCATAATTACTGAGCTGGGAAGTTAATTAATTCCTTAATTATACTGAAATCATGATCAGAGTTTTTAAAAATTAACCTCTTCTACCTGATGCCTGAAATCCAGCCCCAGCCCTTGCACAGCCCTCCTGAAGCACAGTGAGATGCTAGGGAAGGACCTGAGCTCACAGGGCAGGACATCAGTGGTGGCGGGTGTCTTGGGGGCTGCAGGGCAGTTTCCCCATGCCCCACTATGGGCACACACCACAGGAGGAGCTGAGAGTTACAGGGTTTGGGTTCCTTAGACCTGATGTGACAGTAGCACCACATGGTGAAGTTTGCAGCAACCAGAGCCATGGACCAGCCATCAAGAAATGGTTCACCTTGAACCTTGGTGAAGACCTGCCAGGTCCACATCTTGAAGTATCACCAATCTTCACCCAGAATATATGAAGATAACTTAGGAAATGTGAGAGTTTCCTTTTAATGATCAGTATTGACTTCTATCCCTGCTGCTTAGTCGTAAAGGATGCATACATTTCATGTTTGCATCCAGCAGTAGCCAGAATGGTGCTGGTGGGGCTCGCCTGAAGCAGGGATCCTCAGAAAATCAGGATCCTTCCATCCTCTATTATTTCAACAACACTCTCATTTTGGGCAATACAGAAAACTGGTGGACATTGTTAGACTATAGTTGCTAGACAAGACTTTTGCTGGCAACAAAAGTTGGAATGAGCTTCCCTCTCACTCTGCACTGATCAGACCATTCACTGGGCATTTGCTCCCCTTGACCTTTTTGTATGCTGCCGGCCCTGCCTGGCCTCTTTGTCCTGAGGAGCCATCCTTCCTTCATCTAGCTATTTTACTGCTGGTGTCAACATGAATAATCCATATTCCTTTTAAGCTACCTACAACTTTTGACAGCTACAGTGCTGTAAATAAAGCAGCTAACGCAGATGCTAATATTAATTCGCATGACCCAGTTGTGCTTCACTAATAATATCTGGGTTACCAGCTGGGCAAGATAAAAACACAAAATATTTAGCCTATCTTAGTCTGTTACACAAAAAAATCAAGCATTTAAAGGCACTGATTTCTAGAGATAAGCCTCAGAGACACCCTCCATTAGGAAAAAGCATGAGGAAGGTCTAAAAAGGTCACAGGAATCCATGTTTAGTGATGGGTAACAGTTAAGCCATGCTGGCTACGTACTGGATGATATCTGCAGCTCTTGCAATGCTGCAAATGTGCTGTGACATCTACAGGTCAGGTTTTGTCCTGTCCAGGACGGGGCTTGCATTGCACAGCCTGTGTGGCAGTCAGAGATGTGCTGTTTGCAGCATGTGAGTTGCACTGGGATTTTTTAAGCAATATTTAAATTATCAGTTAGCTCTATTGAGATTTCAGGATAATCACCCATACAGCCCTCTCCAGCTGCAGCTTGAGCGCTCCTGTTCATCCCTCTGCTTCCTGCCCAGGATCTTCGCTGACATTCAGCTTTTCCTGGAGCAATTCAAAGACTGTCAAGTGTGAATAGTGTGAAAAGGTGTTAGGGAAGGAACATGAATGCTGTCACCCAGCCTTATGCAGCTGACACTGAATGGCTAGGCCACTCAAATCTGCCTTGACATCCTCAGCACAGCCTGACAGCTCTCCAATCTGTGTGCATACTCTGAAGGTTCATGCTGATGTTCAGCAGAAGCTGTCCATAGAGGCACTGGGGCTGCTGCAACCCAGCAGTTTTTCACTAGCAGTAGGCGTGATACTGCTTCTTTAGAGACTTGCAAAAGCCCCTTCAGAAAGACCAGGCTCAGGGCCTGGCTGATCAGTACCAGTTGTATTTATCCTCACAGATATGCAATGAAAATATGGAAGAGCACAGAACTAGTCTTCAGCCTCAGCACAGCTATTTGCAAGATCAGAGTTATTGACATGTGTATGTAGTCATGGCTTTGGGCTCTCAGTGATACAGAATGAATAGGACTACTGTTCCTACAAAGAATTTGCTTTGTATTCACTAAGAACAATGAAGCCAGGGAAGCAGCCTTTGGTGTGTGTACGTTACAGGTGTGCTGCTTGTGTTCTCTATGATAACGGAACTGTGTGGCTACAAACAAGCAGAATTGTGCTGTTCACAGCAGGCTTGGAGGCTCAATTAAGCTTCTAGTATTCTGTAAAGTTCATTTCACTATTTGGTGGAGGACAGTTTAGGATAAGCATAATAGGATTACCGCTGCTAAATACAGCCACATAAGCCAGGAAGTCCACATAATGGGCCTTCACCCAATAGGCAAATCCTTTCAGAGGATGCTTTTTATAAACGGGCAATTACGCACGCTACAAGTGTTGGGGAAAAGGTATCCTTCCTTACGTAGGCTTGCCCAGGTAACTGCTTTGGCATAGCACACGTTTTGCCATGTCAGACACACTGAGGTTTGTCACTAACAGCACAAATCATGTATTTGGTGTGCCATAGAATGGTCTTTCCTTGTAAGCATTACCCCTGATACTAATCCTGGGACTAAAGTCCAGGTGCCTTCAGCCAGGTAAGCCTGGGCTCACATGGCACCACCGGGAGGTGGGTGTCCGCCTCCCTGTGGGAATGATGGGATTCAGCAAGTCACAAGGCGAGAGCACGGTTGTGTTCATGTGTGAATGGCTAATTCATCAGCATGTCTTATTAGGAACAGAGACAAGACTCCTGGGTCTGTCAGAGCCAGAGCCCTGCTGGTGCTTCGGGAGCCAAGCCAGGCTGAGTCTGATGCTTTGACACTAACTGGGAACAGCTACAAACCCTGGTAGTTATCCATGGCCCATGGAGGGCAAGCTGCCTTGAAAACAAGGTGGATTTTTAAAAGCTCCCAGTCCTGAGCTCTTGTTCAGGCTGTTCCAATTGCTCTTAAGAGAACTACCACTTGGGAAGCTCACATTAAAGATAGGCTCTGCACACCAAGAGCCTCCCATGGCTCTGCAGCCCAATGTCATGGTCTAGCCACCCATCCTGCTCAGGAGCTGATGCACACAGAGAGGGATTTTTCCCTGCACCAGAACACCCCTGCATCAAAATGAATGAGACCATACCCTTCGCAGGGCACACTGTAAGAAAGAGGTCTCTTCCCACTGGCTCTAGTCACTAGAGCATTTTGATGCTGTACATTTAGTGCATTTTTAAATGCAGAGGTGATCAGTGAGAGCACCTGCTGAGCATATGTAGCAGTGCCAGTTGAGTCGGGGCAGCAGGTATTGCTCTGGCTCCCCTGGCTCTGAGAGCAGCACCCCCCTGCAATACTTCTACATCACTCTGAGAAGCCGAGGCAGAGCTCTGTGAGCAAAGAATCCCACCAATGCTGTTCCCAGCATGGCAGATTCGGCCTGGTTTCCTTATCTGTGCCTTTTCTGCACAGCAGCAGGTAATTCATAGATAAAACAATCACTGCTAATATACACACACAGACATTTAGGAGCTATTCTTAATCTTTCCAAATCCCTTAATATACTGTATGTTTGCAGCTTGGAACTTGTAGATTTAGCATGATAGATGGGTTTCACACGCTATCTCATGGAAAATGACATTAATAACTAAATTCTTATTTTTCTTTTAGCCCTGGCTAAGCTACTTCAGAGCATTGAACTGTGGTAAATCTGTTCAGGGCACAGCAGCAATGCAGTCAGACCAAGTTCTCTGATTGTGTCTGGTATTACTGCCTGGATTATATAAAGCCCAAGCTGTGGTACAGCCACAGGAGAATTTGGCCAAATAAAACTGCAGCTTGAGCATATGTTATAACCAATCAGCTGGAATGATTGTATTTATTTTTCACAACTCCCCCAAAATGGATAAAATGGACGGGAATTGAGTGGGTCACACAGATTGACAGGGGAAGCTGCTATGACAGTTTGAAACAGATGACTCAGTTTTTTTGCTTCATGCTTTTCTGCATGTACCACCAGGAATTTCCAAGAGGTTTCTCCAGTAAAAGCAGGCAGACAAAAACACAGGGTTCCCTTATAGCCATCCCACTGTGAAACTGGGCACACATGCTCATGTCCCTGAGCTGTCCTCTCCCCAACACACTCTCACCTTGAGCAGCTGGTGTTTTTGAGAAGTGTTTACAGTGCTCACACGTGGAGCACACCATATGTTTGGCAGCCCCAGGAGCTGTGTTATGTTACTTCACTCTCGCCAAGCAGCGCCCAGACTGACTTGGGAAGAAGATGGCTCATCCCAGCCCCTGGGCACTGGTGAGGTACCACGATGCCCATAGGCATTGCTGAGCACCCGCATCTTTGTGCTACCCAAACTCCACCATGGTGTGAACTGGGAGCTTCTCTGCACACAGATGTTACCCTGTGGCAGCTGAAGATGTGAAGTAGTGGCACTTTCTGCTTTGTATGGATGGCACATGGGGGGCATTATTTTGCAGAGCAGCTGAGTTTGCCTTCAGAACTACCTTGTAAGCAGTGGCCAGCGCAAGCAATGCATACGGGTTGCTGTGCATCAAGCCTGCTGCCTCGATGACAGCACCCGTGCTCTCCCACAGAGATGCCTAACAAATTGGCTCCCCTTTCCGTGTGGGCACAGCGATGCTGGATAATCCTGCAGAGCCCTGGTAAACTTGTTACATGAGTGCTCACTAGACAGCCACACGCTAGAGTCACAGAGGCTGGGTGCACTTGGGGTCCAGGCATTCTGCGTCTCCAGACGCAATGCTGCAGTGCTGTGGCTGCACTGCCAAGCACAGAGCCTTCTGTGCTTCTTGCCTTTGCCTTCAGAGGAAAAAATGTTTCCACTGCATAAATCAAACTATGGCCAGCCCTGGCTATTGTTTTGTCTATGTTTTTATGTCCCTTTCAATATACATGTCAGCTCTGCCACGTCCCATCTGTTAGAAAATGCCTGGGTTTACACATTACCTCATTAGTCTTACTGTCTATGAAGCATTTTTTTCCATCCTGCAGGCTCCTCACTCCTTTTACATCACCGTGATTAAATCATTTGCTTAGGCCATTAACAAGGCTTAGTGTTTTGATACTCCTGACTCCATAGGAGACGATGTGGGAGAGGGCTGAGTAGGGGGAATATGTTGACTTTTAAGTCGCAAGCTGGGGATATCAGCACAGAGCAGCACAAGGAACATGTATTTCACAGTGCTGCTGTCGCAAAGCAATGCAGCAGAGCAGTGTCTTTGTGTCTAGAAACACTGTGCAGAGCAGTTGCTGTTTATTGTTTGGAGCAGCCTGGACTAGGAAAAGAAAAAGCCCAGAAACCTGCCCTAGCTTGGCTTTTCTGGAGCTGTTTCCCTTGAAAACATGACTGAAAGCTCACGACCTGTGCTGGGAGCACAGCTCCAGAGCAGGATGTGTGCAACACACGCAGAATTAACCGGTGGCCTTAAAGCGCAGGTTTTCAGAGGCTTGATAGTACTGCTGCTGTATCGCCCACTGAGGCTGCCATAATTAAGGTTCTGTCAACTTCCAGCAGCTGCCTTTACACGCTGTGATTTTTGTGGGGGTATAATTTAACCCAAAGCTCTTGCTTGGCAGCACGTTATTTTACAGGGTTACTTAAAAACATGTTCAAACCATTTCAAATTACAGACTGGCCCCCCAAAAAATGCTTTCTCAGACTAAGGTCACCCTTTTAAGTATAGGCATCAAAACTTGGCTGGTAAATGATCTGGGTACCTGTAGGGTGTAGGGTTTTCAGGGGGCAATTAAGGAGCCCTTTGAGGCAAGAGCCTGTAACAGCACCAGCCTTTACTATAACAGCAGGCAGCTAATAAACTCTTAAAAGAAAGCATTTTAGAGGGAGGAGATCTGCCTGGCTCCCTATCAGACTATTTCCAGGTGATCTTAAGAACAGCTTGCTGAAGCCAAGTTGATTCATAGGCTGTGCTGTAGTGGATAATCACATCTGCTGCTGGGGTCTACTTACACCAAGCACATCTGTGCACGCAGAGCAGCAGTGCCCTGCTGTGTGGAGGTAGGGGAAAGGCTCACTGGCACTGTGCACATGCACAGGGTGACCCTTATGGAGCATTTTAAATTGGGCTATATAGCAATGGGTGCGGTTTTTACTTAAAGTCCAGGCCCTTGTGAAGGCAGGGATGAGGTAGACCAGAGCCACCTGGGATGGGCACACAGACACCCGCTTGAATGCACCCCTTTCTCCTGGCCCCAACCTCACATTCAGGCTGTGCAACCCATTTGGCCACAAGCCTGGAGCTCAGCACAGGTGCTTAATGCAGGGATACACCCTTAGAGCCCTTGTGTTTTGGGAGGGAAATCCCAGTGACATTGCACCTGATTGTATCAGGGGGAAGGGACGCGAGCATTGAGCCAGAGTCCGTCAATTTGGTTCTCACACGACTGCTCCTCTGCCAAAGAAAGAACACTGACTGATTTTCTTCAGAATAATAAAATAAAGAAGCAGCAACTAGGCTAAGAACATTGAGATGGTGACAGCAAGAGTCTGGCTTCAATACCTCAAAATAACGTGAGTTAGAGCCCGATTTCCAAGCAACAGACGCAGAGTTGGTGATTTGTTATGTTTTTTTCTTCAACAGAAGTTTATTTAATATATATTTTTCTGTTTCTTTAATTCATGCTTGTTATTTGTCTTTGAGTAACCATATAGCTCCCTCCAAATCTCACATTCCTTCCATGTTTTCCACCATCTTCATATAGAGGGAGATTGGCTGCAATTGTTTTCTGCAAACAGCAACTTGGAAGGGGTGATAGAACATCCAACCTGGGTTCCTCTGAGTATCCAAAGCTGGAGAGAGAAGTCTTGGAAGTGACAAGTGATCCCTACAAAAGGCATTCCAGACTTCAGGCTGCCTTTCATAGGAACTGAGCACAGTCCCACACTAGTTTCAAGCTCATTTCTTTGAGAATAGTGTTTTGCTGTAAAGAGAGCCAGTTTTGCAGCAGACAGAACTAGGTGGAGGTCTATTGCATCACATCTTTGAAGACCCTCTGTTTAAGTGCGTTTTGCTCAGGCTGCAATAGTCACACTCTTATTGCATGAGCCAGGCTGACAATCTCCCACCAAAGGCAGTGTGATGGTGCAAGGGAGGGGATCCCACATCCTGCACCCAGGTGTGCATGGAGGAAAACCCTCTCAGCATGGCCATCAGATGCTGCTGCTGGCAGCAAGGGGAGATGCGGCCTTTGCCGTCACTTTGACAAAGAGACTCTGCTGCTGTGTTGCTGCTTGTGTTGGTAATATTTTAGCAATTTTCAAGAGTTGCTTTATTTGAGAGATTTGAAAGGTAAACTGTCAGCATCTCAGTGCTCCCCCATGGAGCAGTGAAACAATCCAGATGCATGGCTTCAATGCCAGCCTATTTTCTTCTTTTGTATCATCTTTGTCTCTTCCTTTGGTAAGTGGGGTCTTTATCAGCTTAGTGGTTTAACTGGATTATAGAGCAAACTCTAGAGGTGTAGAAGGGGCTGGATTTGATCAAGACATCTTCAAATAGAAGCCATCCCTTCCCCTCTTGCCCTGCTGATAAAGTATTCACAAGTCTTCGTTTGGTTTCCAATAGTGTCATTCCTTCAATGTGGCTTTAATGCAGCCTGAATAACTTTTCACATTTCTAGGAGCAAGGTTTCATCCAGAATGCCTCATTTTTGTCTGATTTGGCATCCAACTTGCCCAAAGCCAGAATTCAAATGGGTTTAAGCTTTCAAGCCTCCCTTCATGGAGCTGGTGGCAAGAGCATGACTGGGCAGGCAGCAACTGCCCCACCAGGGTAGCAAGTGCAGGACCCAATGTTTGCATCCTTTTTGGTAAGAAAAAGACTTCATCCCTCTATCCCATGCTGTATTGTAGCAAATAGAGCGGAAGGAAAGATCCTTGGTGAAACAGTGCCCTAGTGAAGCAAGGGATTTCTGCCATTAGGTCAGAAGCAGGATCCTGTAACTAACTCTCACCTGTCACTGTACATGTAGATAAAGAGATGACAAGTGGGGACTCACCACATGAGCACTGCAAAATGCATGGAAGCTGCCTGCATTATAGAAGAGTGTGGAACAAAGCTGCTTTTTCACCATTTTCATGTTTCCGTTATCTTTTGATTTTAAATTATTTTTGTCAAGACTTTTCCTTTTGACCTCTTTAACCTGAGCCACTGTTACTTTCTGCCTTTAAAAGGGATGTTCCATAAGTGAAGATTTTCAAAAGCTTCAGAGAAAAAGTCCTTAAATAAGAACAATTCTGACTTCTTCAGCCCTTTCCCAGAACATCACCTCACAGCCTGTCCCTGGCTGTGTCCCATGGGTGAACAGCCTCTCTCCTTGCTTTACGTCCTGCTCAGTGTATTCCCTGAGCTGGCACCTGTAAACTCTGGTCCTAAACTGGGGATGCTGCTGTTTATGTCCAGCTGCCTGCAGAGTGTGTACCTCACCTACACTTTCCATGGGGCCACAGATATGGTCAGCACAAACCTGACTTGCTGGGGGCTCCTGTTAATGGCTTCTGCCTGGGACCATCCAGAACAGAGCATTATTTATTCCTTCTGCAAAGGTGCAAAGCCTTAGAGGAAATGAGTTCATGCATTGACAGGCCCAAAGACATGCATCTTCAGTCAAGCTTAGCCGCAGCAGTAGCAGCTCCACATCCAGCTTATTCACCCCAGCTCCCTGCCTTCCCAGGGGAGGTGTCTGCTCCCTGCTCTGCTGATCTCATGCTCTAAGTAACCATTACCTAAACAAGTCCACCAACTACTCATAAATCTGAAGTAATCTGATAAAGGTGTTTCTGCCCAGAAGAGAGTGGAAATCTCGCATCAAAGATTTGAATCTCATAAAAGCTTGCTAGGAAAACTCTGCAGAGAACAAGCTGATTCTCTGGAATATTGCAGGAAGCAATGTATGAGGTGTTAAGAAAACAATTGTTTTCTGTAAGGCATTTTTACCACTGCATCTTCTCCGTGGTTACCCAGCTGGGCAGCAAGAAGTTGAACAGCACAGTTTGGAACCTCAGCATTCACTATGTCCCTTCTTTTTTCTTGTGCTTTCAGTGGCCACTCACTCAAAGTCAGTTTGGGAATTTCCAGTCCAGGTGGAAACCCTTCAGCAACAGGCTGCAGTTTTCATGCATATCAGACAACTGCAGCTCCTGAATTCACTCACAGCAGAAGTTGGGACCAGAGTGCAATTGCTGTTGGGTTACAGAAACGAAGCAAGTTTTTGGGGTGTGCAGGATGCCAGGGTCCTGCTGCAGACCCCCAGCTCTGCAGCGAGCAGGAATACCACCAGGCTGCAGCATTCTTTAAACCTGGCTGGGATCACTTTGGTTCCAGGTTTCTTCTTGCTATCACTGAAATAATCAGATCATCTCTTGCCATTGGGATTGTTCATGTCCTTTTAAGAAATGTGTGTCTGAAATGATCAAAGGGGTTTTTCATGTGGTGGGATGAGCAAAGGAAGCTCTCAAGGTCAAACCCAAAATGGCCTAATGTTAATGGGACTTGGATCTGACCTCCAGCAGCAGCAATGAGCCAGGAGATGAGCAGTTCAGGAACCAGAAAATGAAGCTTTTGAAGCCAATAATACCCCCTGGCAGTGAGCAATCAATTGCCAGAGAAATGAGAGAGAGAAAAAGCAAAAAGACCATCCGGCCAGGCTGCAGGAAGGGCAGCACCATAAAGCAGAGTTATCTCTTAAATAGATCAGCACCTCTTTTCCTTCCTCTCTCTTTCCAGGGGAGAGTGGCCATGGGAACAGTCATGCTTTGTGCTCTCTGATGGGGATGCAGGAAGGAGCAGATTGACCCTACCTGCAGCAGGTTAATTGGGACACATAGCTCCGGTATTGCTTCTTTTAGGATGCACTTTCCTCTCAGAGAAAGAAAGGAAAACAGTAAGACAATATTAGCTCCTCTGATGAGCCTGGCCGTTCAGGACTGCCTTGGGAATTGCCAGCTCATTCCACATAACGCCCTCAGCTACTGGGGACTCTCATTCACATCTGTGCCAGATTGCAGCCATTGAATCTAGGTTATTCCTAGATCCCTTGACAATTCCTATAAACTTGTTTCCCTGCCATGCTGAGATGTGTTGGTTTGGGGTTTTTTTTTTTTCCTTAGTATTTTGCCTTCTTTAAATGGATCCCAGTTTAGACTGGATTTGTTTTTCCCACTCAGCAGTGGGTTTCTCCCTGTGCCAGGATTCTTCTGTGTCTCATTTCTCTATGGAAAGGGTTAAGTGCTGCCCTCGGGAAGGTGGATCTTACCAGTTTGTCTTGATGGAAAAGCAGAGAGCTGAAGCATCTGCCAGAGCTTGTTAGGGATAATGCAAGCTGATCGGAGACAGAGCTTTATCCAGCAGCTAAAGGAACCCACAGGGTGGCTTTGGTCTGACCTTGCACTGGATTGCACAGTCTCTTCCCAGGGCATGGCCTCTGCAGACCTGCTCTCTCATTCCAAAGGTAGTTATTGCAGGTGGAAGGGATGGATGCCTTCACTGTGTAGACCATGGCACTCAGGACTCAGGTGTGCCACAGCCTATGTGTGTGTAGAGGGACAGGTTGTTTTCTAGTGGCCAAGAAAAGCCTTAATTAAAACATCCAAACAACACCAGAGCTGCTTCCCTACAGTGACTTGGGAACCACAGCAGGATGAGTCAGGGCGAGCCGTGCTCCAAGAGGAAAGCAGTGTGCCCAGACAGGGACTGTTCATCTGAACTGCAGTGAGATTTCAGAACAGAAACACAAAAGAGAAGTGCCCTGGCTCCAGTCCACACACAGTATGTGTTTTGCAAACCCCAAAGCTGCCGTGCTCACAGCCTGTTTGATGGGTGAGATAACGGGACCATGAGCCTGACAGAAAATCCCAAGTTTTCCAGGACATCAAAACCGCACATTTCCCTGGAATGACAAGTTCTATCTTTGGCAAACAAAACTCAGGCTCTTTTACATGCTTCTCCCCCAACGCGCCATGTTAGCGTGTGTTTGTTTAGCAAACAGTTACTAGGAGGCCTCAGTAGGATAAAAAAAAGCTGATACTGGGTATTATTATTCATGGATGGAGGTGGGGAGGAGAAAGGAAAACAGTGCTAATTTAGCCAACAAGTTCAAGTAAGGTTCAACTTTGCTATTCCAAAATCTGCTGCTATGATAATGAGACAGTCAAATCAGCTCAAATTAAAAGCTCAGGAAGGCTCAGCCTTTCAAAGAAGTACATTCGTGACAAGATTAATTTCTGCCAGCCAGTCTATAGCGTGCTCTCATCCTATATTAACACAGAAAACCCAAATTTAGAAAAAGGCAACTGAAAAATTCACTGAAACCCAGTAAAGTGTCATTTCCCTTAATCTTCAGTGCTGCTCTTTGCCATTCTGTAAGGGGATTACAATACAATGTGGCACTGCTCAGCTGCCATTTACAGAAAACCTTGCCTCCTCTCCCCTATTCAATAACCATTCACTAAAAGGCAACACAGCTGCATTTTACAAACAGTTTCAGGTGACTTTTATTAGGGTCAAGGGCAAAAAAATCAGTAAAACAGCCAAAAAAACCACCAAACCAAACCTGAAAGAAGCAGCACAAGCCCAGCTCTGCTTTCTATCAAAATGGCCTGAGTGGCTTTAGTTTTCCTTTTTCTCCTTTATTTTTTTCCTTCTTTCTGTTCAGCGCTGGTTTTCTGCAGTTCTGTGAGCATCGCTAAAACCATAGTGAAGAAAAAGTAAGTTTCTTGTTGTAAATGTTGTTCTCAGGTACCACGGCAGCATAAATGAGTCCCTGCTGCTGACAGTAGTGGGGTGATCTCTGAGGCCTGTGTTGAGGAGAGGGAGAAAGAAGGGGCTGTACTATGTGATGTGTATCTGGTTGCTGCCCTGCCTGTCCAGTGTCTGCTGGGAGCATGCAATAGCATAGGAAAGGCTATCATAAGAGATTTAGAAGCTATCAGAAAGCCAGAGGCTATCCAGAGTAGGTGTTTATTTCATGTGGTTTGGAAAGGCTTACTGTTGTGTCAATGTCCAGAAGTCTGTAAGCATGGGATTGAGTGTTCCCAGACTGCCAGCTAACACTTCAAAGAGTTAGATCTGTTTTCCAAGCTCAATAGAGCTTAAAAATGGTCTTAAAGTCCTTTCCAACCCTAACTATGAGAAAGAAGAAAAAGAAAACCAAAACTCAGCTGAGATGAAGCTCTCTTGTTGAAATGGTTTTTGTGTTCAGACAGATTTGCTGTCCACTGTCTCTACTTACCACTTGCTATGGCCTCAGACTACTGGGAATGATTAATTGCCAAGGATTAGCGTTTAGCTGCTTTTGCACACAGTTTGTATACAGTTGTTGCTATTTATTAAATATGTGATATCTAATCCAGTGTTTAGTGCTTACAAAGGGAAGAACCATCTGTGCTTGAGATTAAAACACTTCATTCACTTTGTGCCAAAGCCCTTACAAAGGGCTCTGCTGTTGTTAGAGAAAAGCCTTGGGAACCCAGGCTTGGGAAGGGTGGATGTGTCCCTGCATCAAAGCCCTTCTGTCTGATACAAGGTCTGCCTGCCAAACACAGAGATAAGTGTGGGCATGATGGAGAGCAGAGAAGCTGATCAGGAAAACAAGAGGTTTTAGCAGAATAAAGGTCTAAGAACTAGGGAGGGTGCTGAGAACTTGGAGGGGTGCTACAGAGATGTTTCCCACGACCCACAGGCTCCGTATGTCTCTTGCAAAAAAGAGGGGTGCTAGTATTCAACTTCTTTACAGGCTACTTGCAAGGAATAAACAATTAACAGCCAAAATTCCTTGTGGGAGCCTTTCTCATCACTGCAAGATATGCCACCAAAGGTGCTCTTACATCAGTATATGGAAGTCTGGGGCTGTGCCTCCTGGGCAAAGGCTGCACCCACAGCACAGGAGGATTTGTTTGCCAAAGGAGTACACCTCCTCCAGCTTGTCGGGCACCGCAGATGCCTCAGCCTAAATTTTGTGCCCTTGTTCCAAGTATGAATGGAAAAATCCTCTCTGAAACCTGATGGAGAAGTCTCCCATGACCTACAGAAGGAGGTGAGGTGCAGCAGTCCAAATAACCAAATTGGCCCTTAGGAACAGCCTCCTGAAATGCCCAGACACTTGGGCAACAGGACCATGCTAGCATCAAACATTAAATAGGTAGAGGATATTGCCACTGCCTTTCTATCTATAGGGATTTACTGTTCCTGCAGGCTTCATAATGTCATTAGTGTGACTGATGTTGGTAACCGGATTTGCCACTTCTCCTAACACATTTCTGGAACAAATGTTAAACAGGTCACCAATTTTGCAGACAAAACATCACTTGAGCTCTGTTCTAATTTCCTCTCTATGTGGCAGCCCTGTGTGGTATCAGTGACTAGGTAAATCTCCCTGCAGCAGAACTCATGATATCTTTTGGTAAGAAAGCAGCAATGGAACTGGTTCAGTCTTCTAAAACAGTCCACACTATAAGGTGCAGGACTAATGTGCATCAGGTTTGAAAAGAATTAATATTGATTATTCTCATGCATCTTCATGAGAGGAAGACTGGTTTAGCAACCAAGCTAATAGTTTTTACTTAATTACATTTGGTTGATTTCATGCTATCTTGGCACATTCCTGATTGAATTTAACCACTTAAAAAAAACCCTCCCACAACTGCTCTGGCAAACACCATCACTTCAAGCTCAGCATCCCCTGTAAATAGTGTCTGAGGCTGAGCAGACTGCTTGGGACAGTGGGAGTCGATCATGCAGGGTAAAATCAGGAAAGCATCGTGAGGAGCTGTTCCCAGTGCTGAAGGTTGAGGCACTAATTCTTCATTTTTAATTTTTCTGAATCCAAGCCATTGTCTACTTGGATGCAAGGTAGCTGGCAGGAATGGGAGATGTACCTGAAAGGGAGCACCGAGCTGGAAAGAGCGTTTTGACTGGGTAGGTGGTCTAGAGCCTGAGTGGGTAACAGCTCATGACTTACTGTAGTGCAAGGAGTTGGAGAGCAGTTGGGATGTCCTGTGTGTTGTATAGGGGGGATTCACCATTAGGGTCTGGCTCTTTAATTGTCTTCCAGGGAAAGATCAGGCTGTGCAATACCACACTGCCATTCCAACTTCTGTATTCCAAGACCAGCATATTGCATGGCACAAAGAGTGGGAATGTGCAAGCAGGATGAAGACCTAATGGGTCAGGCAAGAGGGCTGGGAAGGGGGAAGGTAGAAGTGCTTGTGAGGATCAGGCTGGTGGGGAGGTGGCAAGAATGGGTGATGGTGTGGCTGGAGCCATCCTTGGGAGCATATATCACCTTCTGGTGTGCAAGGCGCGAACAGAACATGTTCCATGGCTTGAGGATGGCATAAGACCTGTTTGCGTGGATAAGCAAACAGTTTAGGTCTGTCTGGTGCTGTTGGGGCTGGATACAAGCACTACTTGTAGTAGTGCTGCTTGCTGGGCAGAAGGCAAGGCCAGGATCAAAATGGGAGACTTGAACTTCAATGTGCCATGCACTTGTTTTCTTCTTTGATTTTTCTTCATGCTAGCAGCAGCACCAGCAATAGGGCAGATGCTCCATTTTCAATCCTCTCTTGAGCACTATCACTGCACTGATGTCTAAAGGCAGTGAATGGCTTTGAGGTTTGCCTGTTCAATTATTTTCATTCATTTATCATTTTCTTCTCCATTGCACTATTTGCATCTGGGCTTTGCTCAGAAAGAAGACTGACACTATTTATCACTTAATGGGGCTTGATAGCTCTCTAACAGCTAAACACGTTCTTAGGAGCATTAAGGAATTTACAGGCAGCCATGCCTGAAGGCTACTGTTCTTCCCACTTTAGCTTAGTCAGCAGCAGTTGTAGCTACAGCTCTTTGAGTGCCTGCAGGCAAAGGAAGCTTTGACATATAATCAGCAGAAGTATTGTATCCCCTTTTAAACCAAATAGACTTACACTCTCAGCAGATAACATTATTACAGCTATAACTGAAATAAAATAATTAACCATTGTTCAGTCTGGGCTTTTCCAGGCAATGGTAAAATTAAGATCTTGTATATTTCCAAAGAAAAATATAAATGGGTTTATCTTGACTTTGTTTTAATGGAATCATACTATGTAATACTTACAGAACAGTGTAGGAATTTAGATTCTCAAGGTCTGTGGGCACAGTCACTGAGAGCACCACAGTGATGTGAATGACCTGGTGTGTGTGAGGTCCTACCCCTGCAGAGCACAGATCTGGTGCAAATGGATCTCAGGAACCCCCCTGGGGAAGGGTGCAGAAGTAGGATGTAAAGCGCCAGACCAGGTAAAAGCCCTTTGCATTGTTTTCTACTTCACAGGAATCAGTGAGACTTAAGGGGTTTGGACATTCAAGGTCTTACATTACCTCTTAAGTTCCTTTCACACGAATAAGCAGATTAAAGGATCTATGTATTTCCCTTGCAACCCTATTGCCAAGTTTGGCCCCAACCTCTTGTCATAATCCAAGATGCAAGTGTTACCTTTTGTTATGGCCTCAGCATTTTCTAGCAATAACATCCTGCAAGCCCTATGATCAGAATCATGACATCGGAAGTGACCATGTTCTGTGCCTATTTATTCATTAACAGTCTCAATTAACGAATAAATAGGCATTTTCTAGTGAAGAGATGTTTCCTAAAACAAGTCCCCATAAATAAATACCATAGACATGTATAGCTGTCGTGAGCAGGAGACATTATTCCCATGCAGAACGAAGCAGGGAGGAGATTAAGGAACTCTCCATATGGTTCTGCACTGTGGAGCATGTGGGATATTGCTCAAAATACACTGTGCTCTCCATTTCTCAGAACCTGGGGAGACAGAGCCTGGCATAGGCATGGCAGGATGAAGCTGGACAGCCCGACTCAAAGTCTATTGTTTGCTTGGGGAAGTAGGGAGGCTGCAGGAAAAATCCCTTGAATAAATGGAGCATATGAATGAAACCTGCTCCTGATGCCAAGTTTATTCTGCAGGCCGCGATGGAGCTAAAAAAGCGCATTAGACAAAACCATTATTGAACTTCTTGATTACATAACAATTTCCTCATCGTATTTCCAAGAATATTGAATCTATATTCAAACACCCTCCTACTCTCTCCCACGCACCACCCCTTCTCCTTGCTATATCAGCTTCATTACTGAGTATGAAGACAGAAAAAGTATAGGGCACGTTGCCATGTGCAGAGAGATCTCAGATGCTTACACTGGGATTTTAGAGCCATCTATGGGATTTGTACAGCCAATTCTCATTAATTTTAATGGCCTTGAAAGTCTCTGGTCTTATGCCTTGACCTTAGTTAAGGTCTTTAGCGGTGCAAAGATCAGACAATCAAGCAATAAATATCACCAAACCTAAATGTTAGCTCCTGCTGCCTAAAACTTACCCTGCTCTGTGCTGTCTGGGGGGTGGCATACACCGTTTTGCTGCCCACAAGCTGCTGCTACCAGAAGCTCAACAGACTGATGGGAAATTTCTGAATAGACTGGCTTCTTTATGGGAGCCCTGTTCCCCCCAGGAATGAGCACAGACAACCACGTCAAAGGATGAATCCCTGGGGCATCACACAGCAAGCAGGATCAGACCCGGTGTAGGTGGATATCTCCTGAAGGTGTCCATCAGAGGCTGCCTGCCTCATTCTGGAGGGTATTTTGGAGGAGGTGGGAATTAATGGCTTCCAAGCGTGGCACATCCACCCTGCCTCAGAAAGCAGCAGTTGCACATGGACTAGCTGCACTTACACACATAATCAGCTTGCTTGTCTCATTTGCATGTGTAATAACTGTCATGTGTGTACAATCATGCTAATCACTTCAAGGCAATTGCTTTAAATTCATTCAAAACCTTGCCCTGCCTGTCCTTGGTTTATTTAGCTTTCACAAAAGAACCTCAGCAGCAGTCCAGAGATTCAACTCCAAAAAAAATCTTTGTGGAACAGTCAATTTAGTAAAGGAGAAAGCTTTCTCTGGAATTCTGCCCATACACACTGAGACTTGCACTACAAGCCAGTGCTGTCATTAGGAGACCATCCAACACCCTCTGCAAGTCACCAAGATAAGTACCTGATGGGGAATTTCACAGTTTATGGTGTGTTGCTCCAGGTGAAATGTAAGAGTAAATACAGAAGCAAAGAGGAAGGGAACTACACAGCTTGCCCCCTGCATTCTGTTGGCAGAAATGGTCTGAAAGTTGTGCAACTAGTCTTAAAACCTATCAGCTTTATCAGCGATGCTTTGTTGTGGATACATGCCCAGTAGAACTTGTTCTCTTGGAGCTCCTGTCATTAGTTTCAATGAAGCCTATGCACAGACAGTGGAGAACAGCTCTCATGGATGTGGTAGAAGCACATGGATTCCCTCACCTGCCTCGATCGCTGATGTAGCCCCTCCTCAGGCTAGTCATTTCAGCCTTTTGTGCCTCCAAATTTTAGACTGCAAACTTTCCCGTTGTTTCAGCTATGTGTTTTGTAGGATCTACTGCAGACATGGGACATCCTCTCCCCACCCTTGTTTCCGTTTCAAGCAGCAGTTAGCAGCTGCTGCAGCCCCAAGGTTTTGAGTCAGTGCTCTGGAGCAGGGACAACAGGCACTTTTTCCCAGAGACTGGTTACCTTAACAGCTGGAGCCTCATTCACTGTAGGGGGATTGCTCCTGCTCAAGTCCACATTTGTCCCATTGGCTTTTCTTGTTAAACAGAAATATATCTGGAAGAGGAAGGGAAGGAGGAAAGGCCACGAATCAAATGAAAAGGCTGCCTGCGACACAGAACATCTCTAGAGGCATTCTTGGTGGTATAAATGTCTTTCCTTCATCTTTCTGCCTCATTACTGACAGTGGCTAATACAAAAGCTGCCAAGCTAGAGTTTCAGTATGGCCAATATAGGAAACCTTATTAAACAGAGAGATAGTGATTTCTATAATCTGAAGTCCCAGACAGTAAATACATTGGGATAGAGCACTGTGCCACTGAATGCAGTGCTAATGCCTGACAGCAGCAATTAGATCCAGTTTTCTCTGGACAGCTGCTCCTTGGGTGTTTTTTGGTGGTTGGTGGATGCTATCAGGACAACGTAGCATTTCCTTTAGGGAAGAAGGATCCTATAAACCCTGCTGGAGATATTTCATCTCCCAGGTTTTTGTATTTTCCAACTTAATATTGCTTTCAATACCTGCGGACAGTCAACTCACACTCAGAATTTTTTCTTAGCCTGACAAGATTCCTGAGGATGTATGATTGCAGAAGACCAATAAGGAGGGAAAATCTGTATCTTAGAAGAACTGACATCTTGCTGCAACTTGCAGGAGAAATGATGAATGTCTCCTTCTGTTTATTGCTCAGCTCCGTGGCTAAATCTGCTAAACCAAAACCAAATTCTACCCTCAGATCTCCTAGTTTTCAAATTTATGTTCATCCGGCATTGCCTTGATCTTCAAAGCAGGAAGCTATATCAAAGGAAACAGAAGGTTTGACACCAATTACTGCGGCTGGATGCCATCTACTGAATAAAGATGGAGTGTTTAATATTTACACTGAAAGTGAAGGAGATAAAACACACGAGGTACATCTAAGTCTACAGATAAGCCCTTCTGCATATAGTGGACAGAGATAAAGCCAAGGAAAAAAAATTGAAATTACCATTGAAAACATCCCAAACACCTTCAGAAATGTTGGGTGGTAAACAAAGAAATGATAGCAAAAAAACTAAGAGAGCCTTCTAAGGAAGGAAACCAAGGTTCCTGGCTTCTGAAGGGCATCGCCTGATCTCTGGGAGATGGTCTTTTGAAACAAACAACAATGCAGAAGTAGTTATCTAAATTTCTCCCAATTTCACCATAACACACTTGACTTAGGTTTTATTCTCTTGAGCCTGAAACCAGCAGTTCAGGCACTTTTCCTGCATCCTACTCTGCTTCTCTCCATCCCTTTGTTCTTCTTACTTTTTTGCATCCCCCAAGTCTTTCCCATAGCTGCTTTGGTTCATTCACCTGAGAAGTCTCTCAAAAAGGCAAATGCCCAATGGCACAAGTTGTGGGGCTGCTTGTATTTCAGCAGCGAGTTCAAGGAAGAAGGTTGTGGGGAGGAGGGGAAAGCTTCCCTAGCACTGTGAGGATGCACAGTACAGCTAACAACAAACATTCTTTTATGCAATCTGTTTATAAAGGAAAAGGAATCTTCCCAGCATCTTTCCTGGCAACAGTTTAGTAACTGAAAGTGAGGCTATTCTAGAATTCCCGGTACTAGAGCATTGCATAGCAGGCCATTTACACCATTCACTTCTTCCATTTAATCCAATTTAGACAATGAAACCAGAGTGTTTAATGGAGATAATTTTTGTTTCTAGTCAAATCTCAATCTTCAGATTAAATTACTACATCTGCAAAGTCATGTACATATCAAAGTTATATAGTGCATTTTAGTGAGTTAAAAGGTAAATGATTTTATTACACTGACTTTGAAGAAGATGTTTTCTTAACAGTGAGTGGATTTTAAAGCATTTGCTAAAATTAGAATTTCAAAATTGAAACCCTTTGGATTTTTTTCAAGATATACGGGCTTTTCTTCTAAAGATTGGCACGAGTTAAATTCAAGTGAAGCTTCCAGCCTTTGCAGACCATTTCTGCTTTTCAGCTTTGGAGAAAAGGTGAGGCTCTTCTAGAGGAGACCAGTGTTTCTGAACTGTATTGGATGTTTCTCCTACTGTAGCAAGGCTTGTCCCATTGTAGTGTTTATATTCAGATATTTCCTGGCTGTTAGGACATCTGTACTGGGCTTGGCTGAAAGATCCTGCAAGAACTTGTTTCTCCAGTGCCCCAAGTGGTAACTGTGGATATTGTGGTATTGTGAGGCTGGCTGAGTAAGGTCACTGTGAGGAAACCTAGAATCTAGTTACACTGGCAAGGAAGGAGTGTGTCACATTTGCAATTCATGATGCAGAACTCTTGTCATATGTTTTTTAATTTGTTGCTTAATATTGTGTATGTAGTCATCAGGCACATACGTTGCAATTGATTTCATGCTGCTTTTCTATCAAGCAGGAGAAAAGCAAGCATAAGGGACCCGCTGAAATAAATACATAAAACATTAGTCATATATACGTGTATTTTGAAATCCTTGCTGTATTTTGGCAGTAACCTAAGAAACTAGATATAATCCCACCCAATTAACAAACCAGAGAAAGTAGTAGAAAAAAACAACTAGTTTTTTTCTAGTAAGTAGAAAAAAACTAGTAGAAAAAAAACAACCCTCAAATTGTCTGTCAGCTCTAAAACCTCCCCAAAATTACTTTAAAAGAAGATGTAATTAGAGAAAACTGGAACGTACAGTATTAATGTCTACAGGTATGGAAGGACAGATGTATATACACTAATCTAGCACTTCATGTTTTACAGCTCTGTGTAGAGTTGGTGGTTCAGGATCTAATCAGATTTATGTGGGCTTTTAGAGAGGCTGCTCACAGCAGACCCTTCTCCTTTCATTGCACTCTTTAGCCCAAGAGCTAGTTTCTGATAATGGATGAACTCTCCAGTGTCTGAACCTGCCCTGCCTTGACTGTCTGAAGCATTGTGCAGTTTGGTTTGTCTGGATGAGTCTGGTTAGATTGCAATGAGGAGCTCGGATAGCCAGTCAGTGGCATGCAGAGTAGCTCAAAATGATTTAGAAAGGTTGGGAAAGTTTTCACATATTTTACAACCATTAAGTTTCAAATTAGAGATGAGTCATTAAAAAAGAGTTTACACTTATGTGTAGTAGAACTGTACACACAACCCTGTAATGAGCCATAGGCGCCCAAAATTACAGGCATACCAGTGCATTAAATGGAAGACATTGCTCTGATCAAATCTTGAATTCGCTATTGCATTCCTTCTTGCTTAGATTTCAGAGCCTGCTGTCCAGATGGGCTTTGTTGGGCACCTCATTAGTAGCTAATCAAAAGCTCCTGCTGTGAACTGCTTCAAGCCCTCCTGGCATACTGGCTGCTTGGTGTGCTTTCCTTGACTGCACAGAGATTAAGGCACATGAGTTGAAGTAGATGCTTTATCTTCTCTCTGTATCTGACACAACTAAAGCACTTTCCAAAAGAAAATCACCTCAGGATACATTAGTGATCTGACTTCTGTGTACTAAGAGCAAAACTAGTCTTGAAATGTGTAACTGGAAATACAGCCATCTGTTAATGGCAATGACAGACAGCATAATATATTCTGAAATGAACTCACTGTTTTCTCTTTCCTTTCCAGATTTTGGCAATCATTTCCATCATGTTTATTGTACTATCTACAATTGCCTTGTCCCTTAACACACTTCCTGAACTACAAGGCGTGGATGAATTTGGGCAGACCACAGATAATCCCCAACTTGCCCACGTGGAAGCAGTGTGCATTGCATGGTTTACAATGGAATACCTCTTGCGGTTCCTGTCCTCGCCTAAGAAATGGAAGTTTTTCAAAGGCCCGCTGAATGCAATTGATTTGCTAGCTATCTTACCGTACTATGTCACTATCTTCCTCACAGAATCCAATAAAAGTGTACTTCAGTTCCAAAATGTTCGACGAGTGGTCCAAATATTTCGGATTATGAGGATACTCCGGATTCTAAAGCTTGCTCGGCACTCAACAGGTTTACAGTCCTTGGGGTTTACGCTGAGGAGGAGTTACAATGAGCTTGGATTACTCATCCTGTTTTTGGCCATGGGCATTATGATCTTTTCCAGTTTAGTGTTTTTTGCAGAAAAGGATGAGGATGATACAAAATTCAAGAGCATCCCAGCTTCTTTCTGGTGGGCAACAATCACCATGACGACAGTAGGCTATGGAGACATCTACCCCAAAACACTTTTAGGTAAAATAGTAGGAGGACTGTGTTGCATCGCTGGAGTGCTGGTGATTGCTCTTCCCATCCCAATTATTGTCAATAACTTCTCTGAGTTCTACAAAGAGCAGAAGAGGCAGGAGAAAGCCATTAAGCGCAGGGAAGCTCTTGAAAGAGCAAAAAGGAATGGCAGTATTGTTTCCATGAACATGAAGGATGCATTTGCCCGTAGTATAGAACTCATGGACATTGTGGTTGAAAAGAATGGAGAAAGCATATCCAAAAAGGATAAAGTTCAGGACAATCATTTATCTCCCAGCAAATGGAAATGGACCAAGAGAACACTCTCTGAAACTAGCTCTAGTAAATCTTTTGAAACTAAGGAACAAGGGTCTCCAGAAAAAGCCAGGTCATCTTCAAGTCCCCAGCACCTGAATGTCCAACAGCTAGAAGACATGTATAACAAAATGGCAAAGACGCAGTCCCAGCCAAACCTTAATACAAAGGACTCAAGTCAGCCTGGAAAGCAAAAGGAAGAGCTAGAAATGGAAACCCTTCCTGGCCCTATGGTGCCCTTGCTGACGACTCGGACTGATGGGATCATTGACATGAGGAGCATGTCCAGCATCGACAGCTTCATAAGCTGTGCAGCAGAGTTCCCTGACTCCGGGAGGTTTTCCCACAGCCCACTCACTACCATTCCTTGCAAAGGTGGCATTAACATGATTCAGGAGCAGAGCAGGCCAGAGGGGAGCGGTGTGAGATATGTGGACATGAACCCAAGCTCCGAAGGCAGCCACCGTTCTGCTTTTTTCATTGAGAGTCCCAAAAGCTCAGTAAAGGCCAGTAATCCTTTAAAACTAAGATCTCTGAAAGTCAACTTTATGGAAGAGGACACCAGCACATTAGTACCAGCATCAAATGTACTGAGAATATATTCAGACCCTCTCAAGAGCCGGGGAGCTGCTGCTGCTGGCACAGATACTTCCTTACTCTCTGACAGATCTCTCATGAGCCCAGAAACCTCGATCTACACAACCGCGAGTGCAAGAACACCCCCAAAGTCACCAGAGATGCAGTCAGCCATAGCTTTCAACTTCCATGATGCTGGTATACACAAATACATAGATGCTGACACTGATGATGAAGGTCAGCTGCTTTATGATTCAAGTCCACCCAGAAATGTGAGTCCCAAGTACAATGTTACAAACAGTGGCTATCTAAAGCAAAAAGACAATGTTTATAGAACAGACAAGAACCATCTAGAAGCTGTTGCTTTACCCACCTCCCCTAAGCTGATAGGGCAAAACTGCATTTACTCAATGGAAGGTATCACTGGAAGAACCCAGGGCAATCAGGAGACTGTCAGATTAGAAAATCACATTTCCCCAGAAGTCCATGTATTACCAGGCAGTGGAGGACATGCTAACACACATGATCAAAGCATCTGAGATGGGCTCCAAAAGAACTAACTGAAAGTTTAAAGGAATGTCTTTACAGTCAACACAAAAAAAAGAGCTTCTGCATGGCATGAACTTGGCTGAAACAAGCTACCTGTTTCTAAAAGTCTGGGGGAGGTCCAGTGTGGGTTTGTGAAAATGTCCTTCTCTGAAACAACTCTAAAGACGTTGCCCACATCAGTCAAAAATAAGGATTGCAAATCATGATCACACATTGATCTCCTTTCATGTTGTCCAGTGAAGCCAATGTGACCAAATATCCATCCATTCCCCTTGAACACTAGAGCTCCTTTTGGAAATATTAACATCTGATTTGCATTAGTTCCATAAAGGATGCCAAGGCAGCCAGATTTGAACTCTGGAATAAATTGCTGGGGTTGGTATAAAGCTATCAAAAACACAATGCTCACTGCTTCAGGGCAGTTGTTCCCCATCTACATCTTTCTCTGATGGATATTATGTCTAAAGGTAACAGGGAACACTTGCATTATTGGAAAATCCAAGTGAAAACCACTTAAAACAAATAACAGTTTAGAGAAACCAATTATTAAAATGCTTTGTGTGTGTTTAAACAATATGATATCCTGTAGGACCTGACGTTTTCTTTTGAAGTATCAGCAGGGTGAGTTGCACCACTTGTATCTAATTCCAAACATCCCCTAGAACATAGTGAACCTTGCACTTACCCTCTGCTAGAGATCGATACCTGCCCCAGGGCCAGCGCGTGGCCCGCGGGGGGACCCACAGCCCACGCTGGGAAGGTGTGAAGGAGCCATGCAGAAGCAGGACTCTCCGGAGGCATGGCAGCCAGACTCCCTTTCCTGTGGCAGGGAGCATAGGGCTTGAAGGAGAGCTCAGCTCTCGCCTTGCCCTCCTGTGGTGGGGAGATGCTTGCTGCCCTGCCCCGCGGGGATGTGCCAGGGGTACCGGGATGGCTCCCAGGCCTCTCTTTCCTGCCGGCACGCTGACTCTAGGTGTCAGCCAAAGTCTCGCCCTTGGCGTAGGAGAGGAACCGGTCGGTTTGAAGCTTTTTGTGCCCAAGGGGCGCAGTGAAAGATATGCAAGTGTAACATAAATATGCAAATAGAGGGATTCGTTAGCGACCCATCCCGGGCCTGGCTGTGGTCTCTCTCGTGAGGAGGTCGGGCAGGAGAGGCTCCTGTGAAGCTGTGGCACGAAGCAGCTGCGAGAGACAGGAGACTCGGGCCTGATGTTTTAATAACGTCCAGTCATTTTTAAATGAAACAAGAAAACAAAAAAAAAAAATATAAAAAAATAATAAAAAAAAGGGATCTGACCATTTTAAATGAACAGAACTAGCAGCCACCAGCCTAGGTTTTTAAAATCTTATTGTTTCAATAAAGTTATGTCAAATTGTGTAGGAAATGATTTGTCTTTGGTTTTTAATCTCGGGAGTTGGGGGAAAAGCACTTTACGTTGACTTTCTGTTGTTGTTGCGATGTTGGATTAGGATAGCAGAGTGTAACAATCAAGCACTTTAACCAAGCACTACTTTAATTTGTGCCTCCTGTTGTGACCGTGATTTGTTACACACCTGTAGCAAGTCACAACCTGTCCTGTGATAACTGTGATGGTAATCCTTTATGTTGTTCTCTGTTTCTACTGTAAAAACTCAGTTGTAAATAACTCTGTCAATGAGCGTTTCCTGACCTATCTCTGAATACCTGCCGGGGCATGTAACAATCTGCACACAGCAGGTCCAGGGATGTGCTGAGACACGGGACGTGGGAGCAGAGGCACACAGGCAGCAGGAAGACCCTGAGCCACTCGAGTCCGCTGCATTTTGTTCCTACCTATTGTAAAAACAAAAGCCGTTGGTTAGTCCTGAGTGTAAATGTCTGTCCATCCGAGCTGTACAGTACTTCTGTCTGTAATCCGTAATAGTGAATGCAGCATGTACGGACAAAAGCAATAAGCACATATATGTTTTAGGAACTATTATGGGTTACAGTGATAGCTTTGTTAGGTCTCTTCTTGGCACAAAACTGTACACGCGTTGGCGTTAACTCTGCTCTGCTCAGCCGACCCCATCCCCGGGTGGTGCAACACAGCCCGAGGTACCCGCTCAGAAGTCACCCTTGCGTCACAGCAAGGCGAGACACTGGGGAAGGCACAGTAAGACCTGAGCCACCACCTCAGGAATTAGCCTGCTGTCAGAGAAAGAGACCTCATGCCATGTAAAGAATGACACGGGAGGTATTCAAAGTGAGTCCAAGACACCTGTGTGTGCAAGTGATACTCTCCAGAGTATTTACACAAGGCCAATTCCTGAGGTTCATTAGCTTTTACTCTGCCTTCCCTCAGCCAACACCACCATTCCTCTGAGTGGGCTCTTTGCCTGGTGAAGGACTTTAGGATTTGGCCATAGTAAATACAAGTGTACTTAGAGGAACCTATGTATTGCTGAGATACTGATTAAGATTGAATCATCACGAAAAAAGGAAAGTGACTTTCCAGCAGATAAGCTTTAAATACCGATTTATTCTGTGGCTTTCCGAGGCCATAGAGCAGCAATGAGAAATCTTAAAGAGAACAGTCTTAACATAATCTCTATGTTTCAGTGATCATTCATGTCTGCCATCAGCACAAATGTAAAAAGAGGAAAAATCAGGGAAAAATTTTTTGATAAAGTAAGTAATAGTGAATTCCAAGTTAAATATTTTTAGAGCTGATGCTTTCACATGGGAAAAAAAAGTCATATTTTACTTTTCACAGAAGTGAACGTATTTAAATATAGCCATATAGTATAGTATTTACCACACTCTCATCCAAATTAGTGTATTGGTTTATAGATGGCACTGACAAAAATGTATAGATCAACAATTCTATCATTTTATAACTGATAATCAACTGGTGCAACTCTCCTTGTAACCAAAGGCCCTCTGTCTGCCTTGTGTGATCACTCATGACACACATCTTATACCATCTATTTAGTCCTACCTTTAAAGTAGCATTTTATTGAGTCACTTTTGAAAGCCAAATTCAAAAGTATCATTAAAAATCTACCTTTTAAGTCTGAATAGCCAAAGTCCTATAGATTTCTTATAGAAAGCAAATAATTTAAAATTAAGCATATAATATGCTTGAAGAGCATTTCTTTCTTATTTGTGTATGAAGATGTAGCTCTCATTTTGTGCCCAGTTAAAAAGGAAGTATGTTTAATTTATTTTAATGAAATAAAGTTGAATATGAAGTATGTATCTATATATGTGTGTGTGTGCATAATACACATATATATAATGTAAGCACTGGGAAATCTACTCTGACATACAGCTATGATAGACTAAATCTGTACTCATTACAAAAGGAAAGGCAGTGCTTTGAAAACATAATTCTCACCAAATCCTATAGACACTAGAAAGACAATTTCATTTTATAGTTTGTTTGACACGTTTCCTAAAGCTCATAACAGTTGGGGAAAACATGCAATATCTCTTGCGTCGAGCTAAAGCATGCAGTTTAATCACTGATATTTGGCATTCAGGTCTGTGAATTTACTGTGCATCATGTATCAAGCAAGCTGACAGAGTTTTACCTGCTGCTGCAGAAGACATCATATCTGAAAGGACTACTTACGTGTGATGTCTGCACTTGCTTGTACCTTACGCCATCAACATAGTTTTTAATACATATATAAAAATATATATATATATAAATAGACATATGCAGAAGGAATGGGTGCAGTTTTCTTAACCAGGAGGCAAAGATCCTTTGAGTTTTAGCCTTGAACATGGGAAAACAGCAGTCACATTGCAGTAGATTTCTCAGTGCCTTTTCTTAGAAACTTCACCTAAGCACACTTATAGAACAACAAAAACAAAACAAATGAGTCTCCTGTGAAATCCACATTTTTCTAAAGGGTTTGGAAGTCAATAAAGGTAGAAGAAGGAAAAAAAAAGGGGAGGAAAAGAAAACCCGCGGAACGCACATTCCCTTCCTGAACATGCTGTGTGTCAAATGCCGGGGAATATCTGTCTGTGCAAGTCACGCAGAAACACATCTGAGGCGGTCGGTTTCTTTGGCAACTATGGCTGTGATAAACTGTAGCCTTTTCTTCCCTTGCAGCTAATAAGATACACATTTCTAAGGAAAATAGTATTCTCTTCTGTAAAATTGTAATGTATTGTTAATATTTGTACCTATTGTATATTTATGTCTTGACAGAATTATGACTGGTACAGTTTATAGTAAATAACAAGGGTATTTAAAACTCATCACAAAGACAAGGTTTCTAAAGCCAAGTTCTCCCTCTCTGTCGGTAAGCTCCACATAAGATGATCTCCAACAGTTTTTAGCGCCTCATTTTAAAGTGAATAGTATAATTACTGAATAAAGTAGCCAAGCAATGGAGACCATGTGGCACCGATGCCCTCCTGTGCAGCTCAGTTGGGAGCGAGATGGGGAGGTGGGCTTCCCCAGCAACTCCAAATTAACTTCAACTTCTTCATGTTTGGTCAGTCACTTCTGCTTACAGTAATGAGACTGAACAAGTGTTACCTTAGGTTGCTTTAGGATCACCCACCTGGGGAGAATATGGCTTTAAATAGTTCTTGAATAAAGTACAGATGTTCTACTTACTTCTGTACCTCCTGTTTGCCATTGTGTTGGCTTTATAAGTATCTGATGTATGGAAAAGTCATGTGACTTTCATGCATTCCAGAGTAGTCTATTTTTCTGTTCAGATTAAAAAAAAAAAAAAATAATTATATATATATAAAAATATAAATATATATCTGTATTTTTAGCAAATTTATAATAGGGCAATCAAGTCAGATACCTTCTTTTTGTATTACAGAATAATATATTAGATGCTTTCTTGGTGTCCATTTACATAGCTGATCCCCTAACCTTTCTGTTGTCACTCTTTCTTTTGTCCTGAAAAACACCTGCAACATTCCTTCTGGAAGTGTGTCTGCAAAAGGTCACCGAGTTGTCTGATGTTGTCATGTTCTCATATTTTCCTGTTTGTGGTACTTCAAAATATCCAGGGACTGGCTATGGAAAATAAGATGTTCCTTCTGAGAAACAGAGGGAGCCAGACTCTGCCCTCTGATATGGCAGCATAAATGCCTGTGAATGAATACCACTGGCTTTGGTGTTAGCCAGAGCCTGGACTTCAGTGTTTTTCCAGATTTATGTTGTTTAAGCAGAGAACATAAAAAAGAGACAGGGTTTGAATCTGACTGCCTTAATAATTGTGATGGAGTTGGGATAAGCATCAAAATTCAGGCTCTTACTTTAAGGCAGTCACCTGATAATGCTCAGGCAAAGCTCCCACCTTTGGGAGAGTTTTTCCTTGGTTAAAACAGGTGGGTCAAGACTTTCATATTGCACTGGGTTTTGGAATTTCTATTTTCAGTTCCAGACAACATCAGGAAATGAGAATTATGGGGGAATGAAAAACGGATGTAAACATTCAGAAAGGGACTGGATTTGGTTATGGTAAAGTCTGTCCATGTATCTGCTTACTGAACGATCTTCCTTGCTCCTTTATAGCTGTACCATCACATACATTGAATAAAAAGCCCATGAGATTAAAGCGCCTCCTGAAGCTATCTCATGGCCTGTTGAAGTTCAGCATGACAAAGAGCTTCAGACCAGCTCTGCACAAACATTTCCTTTTGAATACACCCAACAGTCTGGTCATTGACCATGGGTTTTTTTCCAAAGATGGAGTTTTGGTCCTATATCCTTTTGTTTGCTTCTGTGATTTTCTTACATGCACACCACACCAGCCAACAAACCCAAAACCGAATTAATTTGGGAAAACGTGCTTCAGAAAGTACAGATACCACCTGAATGAACAGAATAACCAGCAGACAGAGTTTAGCATTTGATTATGTATCAGCAAGACCCATTCACACATGGAGGTATTAAAGCCAGGTGGGCTTAGTATTTCACTAAAGGCAGTTAATGCAGGAGCCCACCATTATCTACCATCAACAATCACATAAATCCCTTCAAAAGGCATTTTTCCATATCAGTAAACATGTTTGAGCATAGTCAACAAAACCACAGAAAGCTTCTAGTCAGACCAGTCTTAAATTTGCCCCTGCAGGTAGCCCTCCCACAGCACAACAGAAACAACCCAAATACCAACCTTCTAAGAAGAGATGTTTATTTTCCAGCATGTATCTCGCACCCCATGCTGATCAGATGTAGGCTCTTGCACTGAAACTTTGTCTTGGCCAGACAAAGGAAACCTTAGGAAAAACTGAAAGTCTGCATTCAGGACGTGATCCCCTTTGTTGCTGGTGTTACCTAAGCCACAAATAAGTGTCCTTTGACACCAATGGTAGGGTGCCACAAGTGTTTATATTTGTAAATACTACTCAGAATTTTGCTTTGCTTGATTCTGGCTTCATCGCACAAGAAGTTTTCAGTCTAGAGGCTTAGAAGAGAAAGCTTCATTTTTCTTTTTAACTAGAAATAATACTATTGATATTCTGTAGGACTGAACAAGGATTAACCTTTGGCAGTTTTAAAGGGGTCTTTTCAAGACTGTAGTGACACTACCCTCAAGAACTAATTATCTGGCTGGGTGCAGTACAAAGACCCTCCCAAACTAGAGCCTGGTGGAAACCAGGGAGCCAAATTTGCACAAAATGCCAAATTCTTTGCTGCTGTAAGTAAAAGCCCACTGAGGTCAATGGAGCTGTGCCCCATTTAACCCACTAATGAATTTGGCTCCATATCACTAAAAACTAACAGAAAACTAAAAGCTCTCTATGACCTCAGGGCTGGAGGTGTCTTCCCACAGCACCTACGCGGAAACCAATAGGGTGAGGGAACTGGAAACAGAGACAGGTCAGTGAAAGCCTGGGAAAGGAAAGAATCCTTTAGGCAAGAGGATGATAATCATGTTATCCCAATCTTGACTGAGCATTCCTCCATGTTAGCTCACTCTTTGTGAGCTTGGTGCCGCAAGTGACATCCCAGACTCACAGGTGACTGTCCTTACAGCAGGACCACAAGCTCAGCCACATGGTTCAACACTCTCTGCCCTCAGTCCAGCCCTCAGCTGCTGGGAGGACACTATTGGCAGAGGGGCCATTGGTTACCTTTAATTGTGAGGCAACCTCTGGACCTATTGATAATCTTCATTTAAGACCATTTTAGGATTTATCAGTTCTTCTCTACTCTCCGTATTTCATTTAGGAGCTCTGCCCTTTATGCCTCTTCTTCCTGTTATGTGTCACTGCATCGAAGTACTATTAGCCATTCACTGGCTCACACGACCACGGGGATTTGTTTTGTTGTCTTGTGGCAAAGATGGAGAACCTTTTTTTCCCCATTCTTTCTGACCTTTTGGTTGTGGGTGCAGAAAACTGCTTTTGCATTGAAACATTCCCACTGGTGGGTTTGGGGGGGG